>JAOEHY010047269.1:0-46578 GCA_025447955.1 Psilopsiagon aurifrons
AGACAAGGAATTTCGTACCAGTACATCATGACTGACATAACATTGAAAACTGATTTCAGAGAATAAAATGTTCCTATAGTTAGAATGAAAGCTAACAAGAGCCTATGTTTTGTCTGTGAGCAGTTTGCTGCCAGACACTAATAATTGTGAAGTACCCACACAGTTGCTTTAATTTATATTCATTGATATTGACTCCAGATTTCTATCAGTCCGACAAGGATTTCTGAGCCATTCGCAGTTTAGACAGCCCCATTCTCTAGCTGCTTCTTATTGTCTGGTGCATCAGGACCAGGAAGACTAGTCTCCCCTGGGTGTTTCTGTGCTCTTTGACACAGTTACACCTTATACCCTTCTCCCTCTGAACTTGCACATCCATAAGCATCATTATGTTCAGCAGTACACATGTACATGTGCTAGGCTAGGAAGGAACCTTCACCTCGCTACTTTTAGGGATCCTTACTTTATAGAGAAAACTGCCAAAGACATCAGATTCTCCTTTCAAGATTCAATCTAACTCCATAATGGGCTGATGCACAGGATTCAAATTCCTCCTCTTTCACATCACTGCAAGGGGCACAGTCCAGTAGTAAGTATGTACTTTTAAGCACATATTACCATCACTTAAAATCTTGACTACCAAAAGTTATTCTATTAGCAGGTATAGATGTAATTCAAATCTCTCACATCCTTTTGTAATTTCACAAACTAAAACAGTTCTCACTAACAGCAGCATCTACATAGAAAATCACACTTTGTTAGAAACCTGATCGATGCTTACCATTAAATTTTTAAATTTTCTGTTTTCTGCAATGTGGAAAAAGCCATCTCTTGTTAAAATCTTGATGTGCTTCACTTCATTATTGTACCTGTGGGCAATGAATAACTTGTGAATATAAATGTGGTTTTAATCAGCCACAATCAATAATTACCTGAGGGCATGCTCCAATAACAACACACAAATAAATTCTTGAGACAAAATGTATATCTGTGCCAAAGTAAAGTTGACATCTAATTAACCAAATATATTTATTAAAGGACAGCTGAAGAGGTAATCTACAGTCAAAAAAAAAGTCACAACTAACTGCTCATTCTATTTAGGAATTCCCATATATTTCTTACTTTTATATTCATGGTGAGAAACCACACAAAAGCCAACAGGATCCTTGTGATAATTTGAATCCAGAGAATTTATGAACCCACATTTTACTCTAACATCTGAGATGCAAAGGGCTTTCACAAGTTCTCACTGAAGTCAATGAAACATTCTTAATCACTTCAGAGAAGCAGATCACATTACACTTCAAACACTTGCCTACTCTTACCAAATATACTAGATCATTATTTTTGTAGACCATTTTGCTACACCAGCATTATAAAACCATTGTGACCTTCCTACTGTAAATCCTGGGTATTTTTGTCCGCAACTTCAGTTTTCTTTTATTAACTTTTAATCCTATGTATGATTATACAAACTGAAACAGGGGTTTATTTTCCTTATTTATTTCATATATTATCTAGACATAAACGAAAACAGGAAAACTTGCTGTAGGAGACCTTGTTCCACTTACTTAATACTAATTGCATATTCTCCTGACTCCTTGGTCCTGTGCCGTACCAGGTAAGTGCTATTTACTCTATTAATAAGTTCACTTTCTGCTTGCAATCTTTCCATTGCTCCTGCAAACCTGTAATAGAGAATAACAAAAACTACTATTATTATTTTAAATCTATAAGGAAAGGTCTATCAAATGGGCAATGCAAAGTCCGAGTCTATTGCATATGATGGGGACCTAAAAATACATCAGCTGCAAATGAACACCACTTTGAGATCTTTGACTGAAGAATAAAAGGTAAAGAAAAACCTGCATGGCAGGGGGTGGTGGGGTAGAATCTTTAATTAGGAAAGTACTTGAGCCTGACCATTGGCTGAATGACTACTACCTTGAATAGCTCATAAAGCCAAATGTTCTTCTGAATCATGTATTGCAAGTGAAACAATAAACACTGGTCCAGAACCTTTGAATCTCCCTCAGATCTAGTGGGATTTATGCCAACAGAATGGAGAATCTGCCTCCGACAATTTATTAGGTCAAAATGAAAGACCCATGCAAAATTTGGCATTCATACCAACACACTGTATTATTTTGTTTCATAATTATTCATAACCTCCAAAGGCTAAGCACAATGGCTAGGCTGAACATCCATGAGAAACAACAACAAAAAAAGTCATAACAGATCCAAGTTTGAGAAGAGTTGAACAGTGAGACAAGTCAATAGTTCTGCAACCTGACTGCATATGCAGATTTGTGCCCTTGCTCTGCTTTGCTGGCTTGGTAGGACTCCATGAGACACTGTCAGCAGATGTTTACTTGCAAAACTAGAGGTTAAACTGTTAACTGAGGGAAGTGACCTGGTTTCCAGGGAAATTATACTTATTTTACAAAGTAGTCCAAAGGCAGTCAACAGCACAGACCATTACTACGTTAAAGTTCACACTAAGACTACCAATTACAAGAGAGCTTTAGACAAAAAACAGTTATTTTTTGAAGCACACCAGTAAACATGCATTTTGAAGCTTATCACAAAATACATGATTTGTTACAGTGTAGCAAGTTTCATCCTAAAGTCACTTTTCAGTAAAGTCTTACAAATTCTTAAAAGTTAAAGACTGATCCAAATTATACGCTTTCCTCACCAAAAAAAAAAAATTAAATAGAGCAGATTTAATTTTAAAATACCAATTTTACATTTTAAACATTCTATTTGACTTGCTTTGAAAAAAAAATTATGTAATTGTTTAGTCCCAATTCTGATTTTACTTTTGGCAAACTAAAGGAAATCATAAGTCATGTCTAAATGACAAAGCATAAAAAACTGTGAAAGCAGGTGATGCTTATTCTGTTCTCTCAGCATCACCAACCATGTCTGTTCAAGAAGTGAGCTGAATTTTAGTAGAGAGTTCACACACTACTTAAGCCCCAGCAGGGGCAGTATTTGTTACACTCTTCTCCTTTACCTCCACATTTGTGTGCCCCACCCCCTGGAGAAAAAAGGGAATGCAGAATTATTTACCAAACAAGATGCATTTAACATTATTCCTTCTCTTTAGTCACTTAACATGTAAGATCTACTTGCACACTTCATACTGCACTCATCTCTTATTCTGTTTCAGACCTCTGGGACTTAGGCTGCACATCTACAGACTTGTAAACAAAATGACAGAATCTTTAAGTACTTTATTACATCAGAAATGCATCTAAGCAATTCATGGTGTTGCTTTTAAAAGCCTAGAAAAATTAAACCAATACAAATTAAACTGTAATAAATATAGTTGTCTTTCTGCAACTGCTTCTTTCAAACAGAATCTTGTAAGACTAGACAGGGACTCACCACAGTTGTGAAGAGTAGTCTACTGGTTTAGGAACCTAAGACATAAAAAAACAGAAAGAAAGAAGATTAGGATTTTTTTCTGATTAACACAAATTAGATAGCATTGATTTAATCATCAATTTCCAGATGAAAAAAGTTAAAAGAAACAGATGATCAAATTAATCTGCAAGTCTCTTTTCTTCTGAAGGAAGTTATAATAAAAGATATATATTCCATACATTCTGAAAGCAGTGCAGACTATTTTAACTCTTTTCTGCTGTGACAGGCTGGATTTTTTTTATTAATAGAACTGTTAGAAGTTTTTCTGACAGGGTCTACATTAAAAAAATATACCAGTGGTGTAAGTTGGGCACCTTCACTTCTATTGGCAAGATTTGGAAGGAGTTAACATATTATGAATATACTAACAAAGAATTCCTGTGAGAAGTGTTTTAGTGAGGCAACCAAATGAGATGTTTCAAGGCCAACTAGGTACTTACAGAGTCATTACATGCTGTGAGATATTTCAATAAAACATTTCATCGACAGAGGAATTGCACCTTTAATACTATCCCCCATAGGACTAATTAAATAACATGAACTCTGCCAGCAGCAGGAGAAGAAAGAATAGCTAAAAAACAAACAAAAAAAAAAGAACCCACCACCACCACACACCCCCTCCCCCAAAAAAAAAAAAAAAAAAAACAGAAAAGGAAGAAAATCTTAGTTTTTCAAGTGGTCCTACTTTGTTGGAAACAACAAAAAAATTCAAAGGTGTTTTAAGTCAATCTTCCAGAGCACTTAAACAACAGATGAGTAGCCCTTTTCACTAATTTTGAATGGACAGGTATCTATATATAAAGATAGATGGATATAAAGTGCTGTTTCATTTTCTTGGCTCATACTGTGCTATGTACCCAGTGGCTCTATAGTAATGAGAAAACAGAAGGAAAGCTAGAAGAACCAGATACTACTCAGCTGATGCAGAAAATGTCTGCTGACATATGCTACTTATTGCAAAGAGGAAAAAGTTGTTCTTAGGTACATCTGTGATAAGTCTGAAATACAGATATTCTGGAGCTCAGCAGTTTTTCATTCAATGTTCATTCCTGAAGTCTTCTGATGTATGTATTTTATGCTGTTTCTGGGCATTTTTATATCAGCCGGTTGTAAAGACTGTTAGACTTAATAATAACAGTAAGAGTTATAGTATGTTTAAAACCTGATTGATGTTTCAGTATCTGCATCATTTATTGTAATATGTTTATATTTCATCCTTCCACGTTAACAGCAGAGAAGCTTCAATTTATCTTTCTGTTCTGACCACAACACTAGTTGGAAACATTTCATGAATAATATTTATTCATTCTGTAAAGCTGTATTATTTTCAATAGTCCTCTAAATAGTGTATTTTAGATTTTGCAGAAAGCTTTATCATTACAAAGCAGTCTTCACAACACCCTAGTAGCATTCCTCCTAGCTTTGGATATCCTGCTTCTTCTACATTAAAGTATAGTGGCGGTTCCTAAAATGTTGCTACTGTTGCTCTCCATGATACTACAAAATGACTGACTGGGTGGCTCCAAGAACCTGACAGAAAGACATAGGAGCTACTGCCTCTGTCCAGGACAGTGACACCATGGTACAGGAAATCCACAACTTCTTCAATAAGCAAGGGATGGAGAGAGAAAAGCTAAGTTCACAAGACATTTTTATCTTTATTCTAGACCTGTTCTCATACCCAAACATACAAATACTCTGTGTGTCCCTCTGCAAAAATCTCAAATGACTAAAGGTGTCTCAAGATACACCAATGTATTTATAGTGTTTCAGATCACATGTACATTTGTTTTAAGGCAAAATATGAGCCTTAAAGGCATACCAAAATGCAGCCACTAACAGCAGATTCCACCTACTTAAAAACCATTTAAGTGGCCTATCTTGATGTTGTAATGAAAATAACTCTATTAATAAAGCCAAACTGTTGTGAATCAAAAGAAGTTAAAGCTGCCTTAAAGTAAAGTAAGGAATATCATTCATCACTGGGTTTACGAGTTTACATCAATTAACCTCAATGAAGGGACACACAGTGATATGATGCACAGTGCTATAGAGAGCATGAAGGAGCAAGTGTACAGTATATTAATGTACCGTCACATATATATGAAATTCCTGAGTATACATGATTAAGTCATTTCTCTGATTGCTACATCCTGAACTTTTCTAGATTGAGAACACCCCTGTGTGAAATAAAGGCAGATAAGAACCTAAAGAGGAAAAAAATTATTTGAGTCACCTGAATTCAAAGTTTTATATTGGTTTTACACATTTTTAAACTCACTACTTAAAGTGCAATCCTTCTCTTTAAACCAAAGTGACTGGGGCACAGATTAGAATCACAGCATTCTCACCTTACTGCTAGGGAAAGAAGAAAGGGCACTGTCACATAAAATGCGTTTGTTCTATACTCTGGAAACTCTTCAGGCAGTTCAATTTATTAATATTCCCAAAAAGATAGACCTGCTTCTCAGACATGTTTTCTTGACATGTTCTATTTAAATCTGATAACCAAAAGTTTTGGAATGCTTTATTTTAAGCAATATTGAACATACCATGAAAACACAAAGTAGAAAACATACAATTTTCATTAGGTAAGATTAATAAAGCAATGGTACGAACTAGACAGTTTTTCAATAAGATGACAAACAGATTTAAACAACTGTACTTACACATGGGCTAGGCTTTACTGCATCACTTGGGAAGAATCCAAGCTCTCCTGTTGTTAGATTTCTGCCCTAGAAAAAAAACACGCACATACACCAATCTTAATTTTTAAAACATAATGGGGTTTAATAACAAATAACAATACATGCACAGGGATTTAGGAAAAGAAAGGTACATCAAAGAGACTATAAAATGCAAAAGGTGTTACTCAAGAGTTGTGCGGGTTTTGTTGCTAGGGGTTTTTTGTTGTTTTTTTGTGGCATTTTTATGGATATACAATTAGGTAATAATTACAGCTGATAAATCCAAAAGGTCTAAGCGATGAGATTCAAGAAGGGAGCTCAGCGCCTGGTTTGCAATTCCCAGTTCTGTCAATGTTTGCTAGCGTCAGGTATCTTCATTAATGTCGATTATGTCCTTTCAAGTTACTTTCTCCTCAGTTGGCATTACCCTAGTGAGAGCTGCCACACTGCAACATTACAGATCCCCAAAATGACTACACCACCACGCAGCAGCAGTTGCAACACCTGAGAAATCATACAAACTCCAATGGGAACTTACACTAATAATCCATCAACCAATTCAGACACAAAGTTCTGTAGTTAAGGGTTTCCATAAACAACACAAATCACAGGAAACCACATGGGCACAAGAATATTAACAGAATTAAAGATTAACTCCCTGTCTATGAGATATTCACAGCGTAGAATCATAGAATGCCAGGTTGGAAGGGACATCAAGGATCATCTGGTCCAACCTTTCTTGGCAAAGCATGACCTAGACTAGATATCCCAGCAACCTGCCCAGCCAAATCTTATAAGTCTCCAGTCTTGAGGAATCCACCACTTCCCTAGGAGATTATTCCAGTGGTTGATTATTTTCATTGTGAAAATTTTCCTCTTGTCCAGTTGGGCTTTGCCCCAGGAATAACTTGTGGCCATCACCACTTCTCTTCTCCAAGTGAATCTTTGTAAAAAGGGAGTCTCTATCTTCTCTGTAGCCACCCTTTCAATACTGACGTATGGTGGTGACATCTCCCCTGAGCCTTCTCTTTTCTAGGCTGAACCCACATTCTCCCAGCCTTTCCTCATGCGGCAGGCTTCCCAGTGCTTTGATCATTTTTAAGGCCTTTCTATGGAACCTGTCCAGCCTGTCCACATCTTTTGCATAGCAAGGAGCAAAACTGGGTATGTTATATGTGTCCATAACTGGGAGACCAGCCACAGAGATGCATCCGGCATGGCCTAAGCCAAGCCTTTCATGCAACACAACTGCTGCCCCAAAGTTGCAGGACTACCAATTTACTCTGGGACTCTAAGAGCCAACAATGACCTCAGCGGCTCACAATTCACCACCAAGGTCCCCTGAAGAGTACATCCTCATATAGACAGAACAGTAAAACAGAAATATCTTTTGCTGACCACATTTTTCACAGCAAAAAAGGGCACATAGCTAAAATTTCTCAACACAGACACATAAAATGAAGCATCAAAATGTGTATTTTGGAAAAAAAAATATATAAAAACGCAGCACAGATTTTTAAAGCACATAAATGCGTAACCTTCATTCATTTAATTTATGACTGTAAACATAATATGCTATGAGCATTTGCTGATTAGACTAAGAATGAGTACTTCATAAGCATTGTAACCTTGAAAATTACTGTTTGGTTGCTTTTTATATGGCATACCTGCAATAAAAAATTAAAAGGGGAAAAATACTTCAGGAATAGACATAGAATTTCTTTGGGGTTTTAGATCATGTTTTTCCCTAAAACACTGTGTGATTGTACTCTAGTGCCACCCCACAAAACAGAATTCAGTGATTTCAAACAGTGTGGAGCTGTTGAGGATTTATGAAAGAAAGAAAACCATCTTGGATTGTGATACCCTAAGCATAATAAATTAGTGCATCATTTTCCTAGGGAGATCATTACACAACTCCTCACACACAGCTAGTAACCTCAGTAATTGCCATCTTGACCAAATTCACAGAGAAGTGCAGAGGAGGCAGAGGAGAAAAAAAAGCAGTTAAGCAGTATTTAAGCTATAGTATGTAGAATAGCAATGATATCAAAAAAATAAATAAATATGGTAAAACCAGTGAGAGTCTTATAGATCTGAACCTGTGTTCAGCAAAACCTTGCCCTCTTTTCCATTATCTGCCAGAATACAGGTTACCTGTTGCATCCATATATTCTATTTACTCCCAAAATATGAATTCCTCTGAAGTACAGAGCTTATAAGCAGAGCTCTGACAGTCTCCCACCAAAGTGGTACTTATTTACAATACTGATTTTATCTGAATAACAAGCAATGTCACAGTCTTTAAGACCAGCCACTAAATGAAATATGTTAAAGTCTCTGAAAACACATTGATCACACTTAAGCTATAGCTTAAGCCTTGCTTAGTAATTTGTGATGTTTATTTGATGTACCATAAAGAATGAGAAAATTGTACTTAAACCACACATACTTATCTATTACAAGCATTTGATTTTCTAAAATGAGTGACAGTCAGCTTAAAAATCCATTCTAGTATCAGTCTTGCAGGTCAGCTGTAAATGACTTTAAAATGCTCTTGAATAAAAATTAGATATTTTAATACAAATTATTTTGGAGGTCTTCGTCTTAATATGCATTTTAAAATGCAGATGTCATTACAAGGCTTAAGAAAATCTGTATTAAACAGTCTGTGACAAGACAGCCTGTGAGAATTCCCAAATGCTTCTAATGGGGATGACAATTTTCATTAAGATTTAAATCTATTACAAAGGATTTCTGCGGAAAAAGCTTCACACACTTCCTGGTTTCTGCTAGTTAAACACAATGAGATTCTAGCTAAATTCTTTAGCATGACAGGTAAAAATAGCACCTAAGACAAATTCCAGCAGATTGAGTTGACAGATATATAGGAACACGGCAATAGAATCCCAAAAGATGCCTGTAATTCTGGCTTGTACTATATGTATTAGTCAGATGATTACATTCTAGCCAGTCCCAAATCAAGAGTGTGCTTAAATGCTTCTCTGGATCAGAACCCAAGACCTTGCAGGGGAGAGGCTGTTGCTTTGTTTGATTGTTGGGTTAGGAATGTTTGGGGTTGTTTTAGGGAGGTCTTCAGGGTTCTATTTACACATTTTTAACTAGATTTTTAAAGTCTATTGTAATGCAAAATATAACATTCATTAACTTATTATAGCCTCAAAGAAAAATGACAAACAGATGAACAACCAATCAAAACAACAACAAATGCTTCCCAGTTGCTGGTCTATTACTACCCTGAAAACTCTTCCATTAAGCTCTGTTTCCATTTATCCAATAACATCAGTAGTACACAGGACTCTGATACGAACACTTCAGAAAACAATCAAGAAAAATAAGATATGCCTTAGTGCATTTATCTTTAAAGTGAATGTAAGACAGCATTTTGAATCTGTTTATAGTTGCCTGTTAAAAAGAAATTTCAGTACAGTGGTACTCATGTGAATCACTTGGTACTGAATTGTACCATCAATAGAATATGCTTTTCCCATACACATAAAAAACTGTGCTTAAATGAACTGAGAGGTTGTCAAGATATTTAGTTGTTGTTTTGTTTTGCGGAGCTATTTCTCTCCACTATAAATCTAATATTTGGAGCTGAGTTTTGAAAATGCAACTTTTAGTTCTGCTACGTTAGAGAAGCAGCGAGTGAAAATTCACAGGACTTGGTTGTTTATGTGCCAGACGTTCTCCTTAATTTTTATAACTTCACTAGATGGATTGCTACCACTGCCATGTTCTTGTGCACGTATCACCATGAGTTTTATTCTGAGGCTGGAAGAATGAAGCTTTACACAACATACAAACTACAGGCATTTTAAAAGTCAGAACAGCTGTATTAGACATTTATTTTGGGTAAAACACAAAGATATTCTTTTGTTATTCAAAAAGGAAAAAAAAGTTACAAGAGCATATATCAGTAAGAATTTAGTATCTGGGACTAATGGAATATAGCCATTTGCTAAATGATACAATACCTGCCAAAATAAGCTATGTGCATCTCCTCTGATTAGCTCAATAGTGTCACCAATCTGAATATGCAATGGTGGACCATCTTGTGTCGCTGGCTGTGGTATTCCACTGTAGTTTCGAATTACTTGCATTTTTGGTAAACCTGAACAAACAAACAAAATGTAAGTCACCATATATTTTTAATGATAACTTATAAAATCTGAAGACCACAAAAGCAATCAATCAACAAAGAGACACTATGTCTTCAATATAACTAAGGCACTAGGGCAATGCCTTACTACTACACCACATACAACTTAACAGGAAAGAAATACTTCAAAATACATCTTTGTCCTCCCCTTCTTCTTGGGATAAATTCGATTTCATGTCTATGGAGGCTCTTTCTTCTACACATACAGCCCTGGATCTACATACGGTTCATACGTTAAGGGTACCTTTGACAGTCAAGGCAAAAATTATGATGATCTAGTATTAAAGAAACCAATATTGATAACCTCATAAGCTTTTGACAACTATTATCAAAAAGCCTACTGCTGATGTGAAGGTGTTCAAAAGAGTAAAGAATAACACGCTTTCTAGGCTGCTCATAAAACCCTTTTACATATATATTTTTTTTTTTTAACTTCTTAATTTTCCTGTTCTGATAATGTTTCTGGATGCACACAGCAAAGCGCTTATCAATTCCAGGTTCTGATCTGTAATTTCCTTTTTTTTTTTTTTTTTTTTTAAACCAGCAAACATTCTGCAAAATTTTCCCCGAAGATTGTATAAAGAACTGTATCACTGTTTATAACTACACTTCAAGAGTCTCCACAATTATATATCAACTATGGGGCTGGATTTCAGCTGGAACAGAGAACTGTGGGTGCTGTACCTCCATGTTCTTACAACTATAATGGCATTTTTAAAACCCCACTTAGGCCCTTATGGACAGCTAGAGTACTCATTAAAAAAGTGTACTGTTGGATTATTAGAATACTTGAAAACAAGCGAAGCATACACCTACTCAGTAACAAACATAGTAGACTTAAAACCTTTTAGAAAAGTATTTTTTCCACTCTTTATACTATGAAGGAAAGCACTGTTTTAACACAACAGCTCTATTTTTAATCACTCTCCTCTATGTTTAAATAAAAATGCATGTAATCATTTCTGTGGTTTTAACTGCACAATGGATGTTAAAAACTGCTACAATTAAGTGTGCATATCCATTTATAATCTTAAACAGAAACTTTTTGGTTAACAATAGCAATAATGTATATTAATAAATACAAATGAGAGTGAAAACACGCAAAGTTAAAGTAGTTGTGATGCCATATTTAACCAGTTTCTTGCTAGAGGGTCATGATTAACAACAAAGGATCAGCAGGTCTACAAAAGACATTTCTGTTACAAGATCATTACTGTAATTTAGGTGGCAAGAAATACAAATGTCCAGGATCTCCTTTAAATGGTATGAAACATAAAAGAGATCACTTTCAGTAATTACTAGTCTCTGTGTTTAAGAAGACTAATCCAAAGTGCTAATGAAACATTAAGCAAAATAATACAGCTCTAATGTTACCCAGCCCAAATGACACCATAGCATTTACTATTTCTTTAAGTTATTTGGCACACTTAAAATGAGCACCCAACTATTAGTAAGCCTTTATTTCAGTTCAGTAAACACTAGACTTTGCTTTATTTCTCAGCTGAAGGCTGTCATGCTTTCAAATACTGATTCAGCATTAACAAATTTTGCATCAATTGCACAGCAAATAGAAGCAGAGCTGCACACAAATATCTCCTCAAAGCTGCCAACTTTGGCCTAATCCAAGGAAACTCCCTTATCACAACATAAAGGATAGCTCTGTATATGTCATAAATAATCTGTAAGCATGCACTCATCTTAGAGTCATAGTTTTAAGTCAAAACAAATGTACAAAAAAAATTATTCCTGTAATGAAACCTTGCAGCAGGTGATTTAGTTTATCAAATTTTTATTGCGCAGATACAATATACTTAAAACACCAGAAAAAAAATATACTTAAAACATCAAAAGATGATGAAGAAACACTCTCACACACTTTTCTGTTGAAATCCTGGGGATTTTTTACAGATAACATACGAGTGAAATTAGTAATCATAAACTAACTTCTTCCTTCTATTTCACTGCTAATTACAATTATCCATGCCAAGAGAACATGGGGAAAATATTGTGCTGTGTCATCTAGCAGAATTTTTCAAGAGATAATGCAGAATTAATCATGTTAAAACATACCATGCCTAGAATACTTGTGTATAAATCGATATGCTTAATTCTGTAAAATCCTACAGCATTTTGATTGCAAAATTCCCCTCAGTAGATACAATGTTTGAAGAGTTGATCTAATGCCTCTTGACATCACTGGAAATAATCCTATTCATTTAAGCAAGCTTTTGGATTAGCCTTAAGAAAGTTCATTACCGTGCTTCAGATCCATTCTTAAAACTTCATTGCCATAATGCCTACAGAAACTGGGATATCTACAGTGTTGTGCTACAGCTGCTATCTACTACCGTAACAAATCTTATTCTTCCACAGGAATTTTACTAGCAACTTTTATCCAATTGTTGTCTTATGTCTACTTAGGAGTTCTTTGCGTTTGTTGTTGTCTTTACTATGAATACACGCTGCCTAGCACAATGCATACACACTATCACCAGACCCACATAAATCAGCATCTGGAATAACAAGGATACATGGCTAGAATTCCCATACACTACAATAATTCAGAAAAAACATTGTGATTTCATTAGTTCACCCACTTTATTAACGATATTGTGCACTAGCTTCAAGTCACTGATCAAAGATACATGCATTAACAAGGAAAAATATTTCTAGTGCTAATTATCTAAGCACGCATTAGATTTGACTCAGATTCTCTAAGTGAAACAACTGAAAGTAAATTCACCCTCCAACAATAGCAGTGTCTGAGTCACGGAGAATATATTAATTTCAACATCAGCAATACAAGACATGCATAGAGAGCCTGTATTGATCAAAGATACAAGAGCAGTGAATGTGCAACACGTGTGTTTTAATCATTGTATAAAAATATCATCAGAAGAAACAGAAGAACCTGTCCTTGCATGATTTGAAACATTTTTTAAAAATTAGTTCTTTTCAGGAACAACAGACTAAATGACATTATTGAATCAATCAAACAAACATATCCTGCACTGGAAAGGCTACTTTTCCAGATAAAAGTGTTCTTTCACTTATATCTCCATATTGCACAGAAGATTATAAACGGGGTACAGATAAGTTGGTAAGAGTCAAAAAGCTCCAAACAGAAAACTCAACTTTCTTTTCATAGTATAATTACGGATTTTATAATAATAGCTCAGAAGCAGTTTAGCAGCTTAACAGTAAGATGATGTACATTAATTGGACAGCCTTTCATCTCCTAACCTATACAAAGCATAGGGGCATGGACAGATCAAGTCCCATACACCCTTATCACAAGGAACCAGGAATCAGGAACCAGGTCATACAATCTTCCAGCTGTTTAGCAAGCTTATCCTAAAATTAATTTCTTTATTTTAGAACATTAGTCCCTGAGATTTAGAATCTTTTACTTCCCAGTGTAAACTGGATCATGGCTAACTTAAGCCCATCTAGAGGCAGCAGCCTGAGTAGTTTTTTACCTTGTTGGCATTTATTTTCAGCATGTAGTTACAGACAGCAATCATGCCCTCTTTAGCCTTCATTTTGCTAGGCTAAATGAGCCAAGTTATTGTAACCTTCTCTCATAACAGATCAATTTCCCTGAAGCAGTGTACCAACTGCTTTACTGAAGTTTAGACAGAAAAGATAAAAAATACTTTGTCTATCCTAAAATTTCATTCTTCCTTGGCACATGGATTCAGCACGAATATACACATTAAGTATCCTGAGTACCTGCTGTAATATAATAATGCAGACAAAAACAATACAAAACAACAATAAAAACGTGGTATGTTACAGAAACCTGGAATGTTTTAAGTGTAATTATGGATTTTTCATGACAGAAACAGTATAGAAACATTACGCATTAATGACTAAAATGTGCAGTATGATAAGCATTAGAGACACTGCCATTATTATGTACATAGCTGCAGTACTGACAACTGCAGAAAACTGGAAACCTATCTGGCACAAAAATGTTATTCATGAGTACATTTAAAGCAGATAAAATTCCAGCACAATGAACAAGGTCAAGATTTCAGTCATGCAATATTATGGTTAATGATAAAAATCCCATTGACTTCTAAGAGGTCAGATTTCCACACAACTGAAAGCTTTTGTCAGGAAACTACCTAATTTAAAGATGCAAAACCAGCCTGGCAGTTTCCAACCTTGAGATCAAAAAGCAAGCTGATCCAGTTATTCTACCACTGAAGGGCTGAAATATACTTCACTTGAAAACCAAGAAAACCCCCAGATTCCCAGAAAAGTCTTCATAGCCAAGCTCTTGGTCACAGACCTAACACAAATTGACAATCTAAACTGTAGCTCTCAAGAAAGCATACTACAGTCAGGGTTTACAAATGCTCAATTTGGCTACATTACAAAAAAACCTATATATGTGTGTGTATATATATATATGTATATATAACACTAAAAAAAAAGGCAAACCAAAATTTTAAAAAAATACAAAAAAAACACACATGAAAAAAAAATACCAAACAGATAAACAACCTTTCATAAACCAAGTCATGTATTTGAGTGTTTAATCTCATAGCTGAGTCAAAGAAGGTTATATTTCAAAATTAGCATAGTACATAATTTAGAACACCTGTTACATATGAAACTGTAAGAACACACAAACGTCTCGTATCCCTTACAGCAGTTCTGCATTTATGAATGGCACTGAATGACCCTCGCAGTCTCATGCAGAAATTCGAAAATGTTATTTTTTGCTAATAACATGCAGAATGCATGCCCTATGGAGACTTCTATCTGCCAAAATTGACTCCAGCATCTGTTATTTCCAAGCAACGGAGAACATGGTTTATGCATTGGGCATGGATTATTTTAACATACAGAATACTGATATAGCGTATAGGAGAGCAGGGTTCAAGGGTGAATTTGTGGATATAGTATATACCACTAGCACACAAATACAAACTAGCTTTCTCTGCATTAAAAGACAATTCCTAGTTTATATGAGACTTGAAGAAAGACTTTCTTTTTCTCTAGGAAAAATATAGTCTAGTCACCAAATATCTGTAAGTTGATCTAAATTATGCTAATGCAATGGAAGAAAGCTTTCATTTCAATTAGCATCAGAACTTTAGACTATTTGACAGGGCCACATTTTACTGTTCCCAGAATCTCAAAAAAATGACATCTGCCTTTTCTTTTTTTTTTTACATTCAGGCCAAATTACAACACAAATTACAGAACTGATGTACATGGAATATGCCAGCAGTGTTTTAAGTGCACTCTGAAGAGTGTGAGTGATTTAAATAATTACTACTAGACAAAACAGATACAATGAATAAGTACATTAACACAGAATCATAGAATAGTTAGGGTTGGAAAGGACCTTAAGACTGTCTAACTCCAACCCCCCTGCCATGGACAGGGACACCTCACACTAAACCACGTCACCCAAGGCTCTGTCCAACCTGGCCTTGAACACCGGCAGAGATGGAGCATTCACAACTTCCCTGGGTAACCCATTCCAGTCCCTCACCACCCTTACATACCTTGAAGAAGACATTTAAATTGAACTTTTAATTGTCCCAGTCTTAAGTCATTAATTTTTTTATGTCATCAGAATTGAAACTTCTATTTTTAGATATTTCTTGTTAGCCTTACATTCAGGCAAGATGCTGAAATGCCAACAGTGCCTAAGAATCAGCTCTGAATATTTCACTTGTTTGTCTTCTCTTTAGCTGCTTGGTCTTTGAGTACTGCTAAATAAAGCCTCAATATTCTTCATATCACTAACCACAACCCCTGATTTTGCTGTTTCACTCAATTTCAAATCAAAAAACTTCAGAAGGCTGGTTATTAAACCATTTAAGAGCTACTAGGAGCCTTAAATAGCTGTTTAAGATTTTGCTTCTTTAGATATATAAGTAAAGCAGCCTGGCAGAGCTTCACTCCATAAACAGACCTAGCTGGGGGAGAGAGAGGTAAGTGGGAGATATGGAATCTCCCTTATCTCCTTATTTAGTTGACAAATTTGTAATGCTCTCCAAACCACATATGATAAACATTTCTCTTCCACAGAAACAAAAGATTTAATGACTGTCATCATGCAGGACAAATAGTAATACTGAAGAGTTTGGGGTTCTTTGTTACAGACCTAGCCCTGCTTTCTGTGACTGTCCTCCTTCAACTGTTCCTACCATCTGAACCTCCTTAAAAGCCTTATTGAAGCAACATTTGGGGTTCCCTCCAGTCCTTTAATACCTGTCAAATCTTCTATCAAAGACTCATTTTTTGTATCACTGCTTTTCACTGTTATGTATTTAAATTGTATTCTTGGCAGAGACCTCTGCAAAAACGGTCAACCATTAACTAAAATGAAGATGAGTGGGAAGAAAAAATCTGTCTGCTAACAATCTGATCAACAACTTGTTATCTGAAACAAAAACACCACAATCCACGAAGTCCTTTTTCTTCTCTGGGTTTTTTAGGCCTGATCATTAGAGAAAAAACCCAAACCCTGCTAAGCAGCTGTATCTCCATTTCCCAGTTAAAATCCACACAAAACTTGGAATTACGTGGCAGATCATAGCAGGAGTTCATTACAAGGAAAATAAACAAGTCGAGATAAGCTATTCACTTTACATGGCTGCTTTTTGAAATTGTGCCACTTGTGAAACATTTCTATATAGATTTTTTCTTTTTTTACATTACAGTAGTTTGTTTTGCTTAAAGAACAATGCAGAGACAAATGGACATCTGCTCTGAACATCATATTTGACTTAGCTCAAATGTCTTTTTAACAAAGATATTTGAGGATAATTCTCTTCTTATGCTTAGGGACAATATGAGCAGCATTAGTAAAATCAGCATGTTCAGAACTGGACACTCACTTAAGTGTACAGTTCCCTCTCAGCAACTGCTTTCAGGTCTTCCAAGTCAAGACCAAAATTAATGCTCAGCTTAGTGCTCTTATAAATACAGCTACCATTTATTTTGATCAGAAATGAGCAATTTACCTAAGAAAATTCAGATCCAAACTAAAGCTTCAGAATTGAAATTTTTATTTAGAAAAATAACAGAAGGCATTTTCTTAACTCCTAAGCAGGGACATTTGGCACATCATGACATTAATTTTAAGGAATTTGGAAGCTTGCCTCTTTACAAGAAAAAACAGGCACTGCAGAAATGCTTCTCAACAGCCATGTTTTTAAAATTGACAAAGCCATAAGAGCTGACTTTTGGGAAAGGAATGAACCTATCATCATTTAGATGACCATTGTGTCTCATGCCCTTAAGGGTGGTTCACCTCACAACACCCTCAGATTCACTGCTCAGGTTTAAATTTCCTTTTGTTTCTCAGCAGAAGGAAAAGAAACTGAAGATTTTGGGAAGTCAGGGGACAAAATGTTACAATAAAACAAAAGCAATCTGAAAATTATTTAAGTACACTGCAGAAAGAATCTACCAACATGCACATGCCAACCCATTCCTGTTTGCACAGCAAAAGTTTTCTGAAGCTGTCCTAGGCATCATTCAAACATAGAGTCTTTTCTTAAAATACACATACTTGGGTTTGTACATCCATATATAACTGCAGCAATAAAGGACCCCATTTTCAGAAAGTCAAATACCAAATACTAGAAAGATGAAGCACCACAAGCTCCAGCTGTACTGTCAATTTTATTTTTTTTTTAAGCATAACACAAACTAGCACATTTATTTAAAAAACCTGGACATGCCCTAGGTGGAAAACTGTGGATTGCGAATGCAAGAAAGGATGCTTGAAATACTAGAAACTTAATATGCAATTCCAATTCAATGTGTTATCACTTATACTCAAAACCAGGTACCTGGCATTTAAAACTTTGGTGCCTGCAATCAATCCTCTCTCAAAAGAGAAAGCCCTCTCCAGAACTATGCTGAAAAAAGCAGAAGAGAGCCAGAAGGTCACTGACTATAATGATCAGTCACACAATTTTTGTGATAAAGTACAGTGAACACTATTTTCCTTTTGCAGACAGACCTTTGTTTCCCTTTCATAGCATGCCTTCCTTCAAACAAGTATTAAAAACAAGCTTTTGTGTTCTGTACAATTTTATCTACAAATACTTATTCAGGCAACTACCCCTTACTTGCACAGACACAGGCAGCTATTATTATAAGAGAATGGGATTTTGGAATATTCTAGACTGAGAAGAATCTCAGCGCCTGGAACAAATGCTAGAAGTTGCTGAGTGCTGAATGTCTTATTATGTGAATAAAGATAATTACGTTTCAAAAATACAGCTTTCATTTGTTTTGACAAAGTAATGAAATCGCATCATTTCGTCTATTAGATGAATTGGGGATATAAATTTTAAAAATAATGCTGTCTCAAAACTAAGAAGTATCATTACTTTATTTAAAATTGAGCAAACTAGAATTCAGGTATACGAATTAAACAGTGTAGTACATGAGGTGTTGCCTTTTTATAATAACACACGGTATGAAAATTAAACTGTGTTAATTATCGCATCTTTTAATGTGGTGCCATGGCATTCTAAAATGTCTGTTTGTTCAAACAAGTACCTGCCCTGAGGAGCTAACAACTTACACTAGGCAGATACTATAGATGAGCTGTGAAGGTGTGTCCAGACAGTAGGAGATTACATGCAGCAAAAGGCTCTGAAAACCAAGGATGAATCTTGGAAGATAAAAATCCATTATTTCACAGAATGAATTACTTTAAGCTATATTTTTAATATTACCTTCTGTCTGCCCAGGGATGATTCTGCAGCAAGCAGTAAGGGGAAAAAGCTGGAAAACAAGAGCACTACTTTGAATTTACTACTTGTGAAACACTGTATGAATCTTGTCCAGGCCCTAGGTATTTTTCTGTTGTTCAACATTCACAGATTATATAATGTTAAAAATAACTTGGTAAGTATAAACAAACATAAATTTTGCTCTTTCTGCAAAAGAAATATACAGTAAGAATACAATAGTCCAAACTTACCTGCAACCTGCCTGAAAGCTTGTCGTGACAGAAGGCAGCCCAACCTTTTTAACAAGTCTGTTCAGCACAAATGGAATTAGTCATCCTACTGACCACACTGAACACCTCAACACACAGATACTGCACATTAAAATAATAATAATGTACAGCAAAATGGTAACTGTAAACAGTATGACTCACGAAAACACTTATGCCACCTAGAATGTTTCAGAGGTCTCAAAATTTTACAACATGCACTGCTGAAAACGTACTGAGATTTTATTCATCAACCATTGTAAAAATTAGAATTAAAATCTCTTTCATGCAATTTCTTTTGAGCCCAGTATTGACCAATAGCATGTGCCAATAAAATAAAATGTTACTTTCCATTTTTGCTACTTAAAAGAAACAAATCCCATGACAAGAGAGGAATTTTAAATTATTACATAATGTGAAGGTGAAGTGGCTGATGCCTAACAAAGCAGGCAGGTTCCAGCAAATGACAGAATAATCTTGCCTGCACGCACCCTCTTTTTAAGGCTACATAATCCTTCAGCTTCTCAAGTTAAATGCTCTAGTGATCTTCCTTTTCAAGCAAGTTTTCTTTTCCGTGACCTCTACCTTGGTTACAGCAGATACCTCTTTTACTTCCCATCTGACAGTTCTTAACCTACATGCAAAAAAAACTCAGGTCATATAGACCTTCTCTGCATGGAAGCATAACAGATGAATGCGGCCACGAATTACACCATTACATTAAGCAATGGAAAGACACCTGCTTTGGCTGAAACAAATCTGCATGCAAAAAGTATGCATACTGTTTTCTGGTTTGTATAGGTTACAATGAATAACTTTTTGCTTGCTGAAAAAGAGAACAAAACTTGCTTTCATTGCAAAATATCTGTGTTGTAAAAGGAAAATGGGTAAGTACATATTTCACTGTTACTACAATCTAAAGTTGTTTACCCTTAAATATACAGTTGTGCAATTATTTTTTTTTCTTTGTTTGCTTGTTTTTATACAGCATACTTTGCACATCCTAAGCATTGGCAATCTATGACAATAATTTATAGGAAATCCAAAAAGCACAAATACTGTCAACTTCTTCATGCATTTGTAGTATTCCAAGCCTCATTCAGTAGACATACACAGATATTCAGACTGCATTTTAAGTATCCACTGAGTATAAAAATGTATGTATTCTAGAATCATAGAATGGTTTGGGTTGTAAGGGACCATCACAGATATTATCTGATCTCACTGTCTTCATTTAGAAGTTACCCTTTCTTTTCCAGGAAGACTGGCATAGCAAAAATTATGTACCATACAGATGCACTACATTTTCCAGAAACTCCCCTCATTTTTATCGAAGAAAAATATTTTTAATTTTTAGTACAAATTTTTTTCATTGTTCAAAAATTAAACAGCTTAATTTTCTATGTTTACAATTAAGTCCTTAATTTTAAGATGGATCACACGGTAAATAAATAATGAGCAGAAAAAAAAAGGTGTTGTTTTAAAAAAAAAAAATGAGAACATACAATAAAGGCATCCATGATTACTTGATCTTTGTTACACAATCAAGAAGTTATTGGTAAACTATCATAGTCAATAATGATGGGAATCAAGTCCCACATCCGGTTTTCAGTCCTACCATAACAATCAGGCTTCGACTTAAAATCTTTTTCTATCTTCCCTTTCCTCAGCGAAAACCTTCATATATTCCTCTTCACAATAGTGAAGATTCTCCCTTCATTTTTCATTTCCAGTCTGAATGTGGATAATATACTACTCGGCAAGCAGTGGGTAATTTGTTAGGACATAAACCACACCTGAAAGCAATAAAGCATATGGCGTGATGTTCTGTTTAACTCAAGATGCATGTGTTCTGTCACACCCACACTAACAGTGCAGCCTCAGGACTGAGCTGGTTCAGCAACCCAATCAGAAGGAAAATCACTTATTTCCCCATTGCCGCCACCACTGCCACCTCCCATGACCGGTTCTCCGTTATCTTACTGAAGCTATTTAGCCCTGCAACTGGATGATTACTAGATTCAAAGCAAAGGGCAGTGAAGGGACCCCTGGGTGGGAAAAAACACCTTGTGGCAACAACCCAATAACCTCTAGTTACATCAAAGGATCACCAGAGATCAAACTGATACCAGCAGTACACCGGGAGTTGATTCTTTCTCCCAGAAATGCTACCCTGACAAAGAATACCCCTTACGCACTTAAATCCCAGCATCGGCTCTTTGATCTCATTTGATCATTCAATGTTTTTCAGATGCCTGAGCCATGTACAGAGCAGGATTTAAATCAGTATCACCAGAAACAGACAAATAACAAAACCATCACACAATACACAAAAGCAGTCAGAGATTTAAGTCTCCATCATTAAGCCTCATAAATCTTTTCCTTATTTATCCTCTCTTCTCCCCACGATCAAGCAAAAAAAGGGAGGTTGGGAAAATTACAGAGCAGACTTGCAGGAATAAAAACTAATTAGAAAAAAGTTAAAAACAGAAAACAATTGTAGACAATGTAGTGGCATTAAGTGAATTCCACTTACTAAAATGATCATTGCTACTTAACAAGAAGGCTGATACCGCCAGGGGTAGGATGTTATTTTGGGAGGAAAGCTGTGATCCAAACATACATAGTTTTGCTGCTGTATCATACTTCACGTGATTTGTTGCTGTGAAACCCAATTAAGGAAAAAATCCAAGAATAGTAAACATGTTGCTTTATCATCTGAACTAAAAGATATAGTGCCTCATGCTCTCTCTGCTCCCCACATCTTTTATTCCAAATGTACTGGGTTAAAGAATAGCTCCTAAGGTTACTGGAACTGAGGCATGATTTTAAGGATTCAGATAATGAAATTACTATTTAATTCCCTGTTACACACTAAAGCTTAAGAAATACAAGTTATGAAAAGTGCAAGACTGAACATGTCTTCTATTTATTTGCAGGTCAGCAAGAGCAACAATGAGGGCTGAACACAAGTGCATTCTCTGAATCCCTTATATCCCTTATATAATCCCTTATAAAGTTACAATACCCTTTTTCCCACCAGATAAATCATGAAAAGGTCAAAATAACCAAGCTGAATGAATTGAGTCTGATGAAAATCAATCAGATCAATTTTAATGCTGTCACGTCTTGGAAAGACTAAAACCTAATAACTTCTCCTATGAAACTGCTGAGTTAATTGTGAACTGCAACCAATTTCTTAAAACAGCCTAAGTACCATAGAAATAGGAGGTTAAGCGTCAAAGCAATGTTTTAAAGCAACTCAGCTGTAATCAGTAGATGTCCCAACAGAGATATGGGATGCCTGTACAAGTTAAGCTGGTAAAGTCTACTATAAAAACAGAATTTGCAAATGTATTGATAAATATAATGTAAAGACTAAAAATACTTTTAAAAGAAAATTGGGGGCATTGTTTTGAATTCTTTGCAGTAGAAAATGAACATGAGGATGAGGATTATGTATTAATAAGGATTAGCAAAATAATTTTAACAGGACTCACGATGAGGCTCTGCCGGTGTTCACAGTATGAGAGGAAAACGTTCCTCCAAGAAATAAGCAGAAAAAGGACATGAAGTAAAAGGCTGAAACAGCAATATTCTTTCAAATCGAAGGCGTTTCTCTAAAGGGGCGCTCCAACGAAACTATGCTTGGACTTCCATTGTTCAGAAAAATGAATAAGCAGTATTGAAGTGGGAGTAAAGATGGATTAAGTTTTGTAGAAGGTGCAAAATTGTTTCTTTAAAACCCCCACTACTTTCAAATAATGTCTCTTCAGGCTAGAAGAGAGATCACTGGAGGGGATATGACAGAGACAAGCCATAAGCAGCACAGAGACAGTGACCAGCAAAAGTATTCATTATTTCTTTGTTTATTATTCACAGTCTCAATTCAAAAAAAGGAGGTGTCACGGTAATAGGCAGCAGGTTTGAAACAAACAAAAGGAAGCACTTGATTCACACACAAATAATGAGAGTAGCAGTTATACAATGTTGTGAATGCCAAGATTTTGGACTGTTTCAATAAATGATACTACAAATATGTGTAAGACAAATTATGAGTCAAGAAAAAAAACATGAGATAATGGGGAAGTACAACATCCTACCCCATATTCTATCTCTACGCATCCATTTACTTGACTACTGTTGAAGAAGAGATCCTGAGCTAGCCTGGCCTACATCCCAACTCAGCCTCATTATTCCCTTCTTTGGGAAGCAAAAAGAGGCAAGCAGATTAAAAACTTTCCTGAAAAGCAGCATCAGTTTCTCAGGCTCCTGCCTCTGGCCCCTTCCACCAAGCTGTAAAACCCTCCTCAGGCAGAAGCAGTTCTAGGAGCTTCTCTTCTGTGAATTTTCAGCAGTCTTTTTTCTCCCATGGGATGGCTGCTTTCAGTTTTACAATGTTTCCCAAATTCTTTGTGTGAGAATTACTTTGAAGTAGTGATCAAATAGTGATTTAGTTAAATGAATGAGCCACAAAAAAAGAAACCATACAGTTTAGAGTACTGTTAGAATTCGGTAACTTTTTTACTGTTTTTAATCATTCATAGCATTAGTATCTTTGTTCTACCTTCTGAGAATGACAGTAACCTGAAGATTAAAATCACATATGAAAACAGATGGGTAAATTAAATACTCCTCTTGAAGATGAGCAAGAGATCTGCAAGTCCCAATAAACTTTAGCAAAATACTATGGTAACTAAAGGCAACTTTGGCCTACATGATTTCTGCACATGCCTTTTTCTGTGGGGAATGCTACACAAGAAGCTGCACCAGCAGAGCTGAAGAAGAGCACAAACATCCTGACCCTCATCAGCTGCAAACCATGGGAGTTAAGAGGAGTCCAAGTTAGAACACCAAGATAATCTCCAAGTACTGTACACATTAAAACAAAGAAGTTACTGAAGACAAAGATGTAATGTTGTACCCGGGACTTTCCCAGGAGCTAATGTGCACTGAGGGAACAAAAGACTGTGTGATCAAGGAAAATGGAAAGCAGTAATGCAGCAGAAAGTGGTAACAGAAAGATGCACTAATACATCTGGGTACAAATAAGTTGTTAAAGCAAAGGCACAGGGACAATAATGTGATTGGTTGAAAAGGTGCATGATCAGTAATGTCATTGGCTGGGAAAAGCGTACGATGCTGTGAAAAGTACTGAAAAGAAACTAACCAATACTAACAATTACTAACCACTAGGCAGGGGTCTATAAAAAGCCTGTAAGCTCACGCAATAAATGATTTTGGCTGCACCACAACTGTAGTCCATGCCTCACTTGCCACATTTTTTTTCCTTTTTTATAATAGTTTCTAGAATATTTATTTAATAGTGGTGTACTATACTGTGTATGTGCAAAATGAAAAACAAAATATATTTGTTTTACAGATCATACTTGTGTGCTCATTTTGTCCAATTGTACCTCTTTTCCTTTTTTCTGCCTGCCAGCTTCCTCATAGTTATCTGTAAACAGTGATGTTTTGTTTAGAACAGTCCATGCTGAGAATGTTTTTATGCAAAAAAAGATACTGTAGGCTTTTTAACTCACCTCTCTTTAAAAATTATGCTAATAGATGCTGAGCATGTATTAAACACCATTGTTTCTCTAAGAGAAAAATAAAATATTAGTTGCTCAAGTTATAAAGACAGTCCTGAAAACACATCCAATAAGACAAAAGAGCCTAAATTACTCAACTACGAACTAATCTTGCAATCCAACCAGACAAAGATGAAAGACTTTGACAAAATAAATATATTTCACCCTTTGGCATCTAGGTCTTCTGATGTTTAATTAAAAAAAAAGGCTAAAGGCTATATTCTTCTCTGAATGTTAACTCATTGCTGAGACGCCAAAGAGACAGGCACCTTTCTAAATACCTCTGCCCAACAGGAATGTAAAAATGATTTTAATTTAAAGTATAACAACCCAAATAAAAATCATTAAACTGCATTTGAAATGCTTCATTGGAAGACAAAACTCTGCTTTGCCTTCCAGGAATGCATTAGTGGAAAATTTCTCGGTGCAAAACATTACACATGTTCTTTCTTGTATCACAACAAAGATGAATTCAGTATTTTGGGAAGTAAAAACAGCTCAGCAAACAGCATTAGCACTGGAGTCAAACAAAAAATAACCGAAGAAATAAGATAAAATAATAAAAAAATAAACCTGAATGTAATATGTATTTTTAATAAAAGCGTGAGCTACATTAATTTGATCTCACAAATTAGCTCAGTGTATCTCTGAATGCACTGCTGCTGAAGTCTACCTGGAAGAAGCTGTCCCATTAACTCCAGAGAACGTGGTGACCACGAAAAAGTTTACTGACTTCTGTCTCAAACCCCAGCACCATTTGAGCCACATGCTGTAAAAAATGTCAAAACACATCAAAACTGTATGTTTTGTAACCAGCTGTAACTGGTCATGTTACAGCTGCTGAGTCCCTGAAGAACTCCAGAACACTCATAATTATACAGCACGTCAGCAAGCAGTATTGCCTCTGTCCTGCTAAGGAGTCTTCCTTCTGCAGCAAGAGCACTCCTAGCTGCCCTGTTAAACCAGTTCTTCCCTGCAAATCACCCGATTCACAGAGATTCCTAGAGATGTGCACTGTATATTTCACATGCGGCTTAAACAAAGTGCTCACATGCTGCATAGAGAAGCAATAAGCATCCATAGCCCAATAAAACCCACACAAAAGTGAAGCTTAAGTATGCATACATATATATATATGTATGTACAATCAAAGCTCATTCTCTGTTCTCTAGCTTAATATATTACCATATAGAGAAGTTTTCAGATACTTAGCGAACCTAATGATCCACAAACTTTACAAAAATACTTCTGGGGAAAGCACACAAAACTATATGCACTTTCTTATGATTACTAATTATTAGACACAATTTACTTGCAAGTAGACATTTGAGTCCTTCAGGTCTCTAAAACAGTAATTTCTCTCTTTTTCTTTTTAAACCATACAGACTACCTTTTTTAAGCCATGGGCTGTATTTTTATCTGTAATAGGAAACTGCAACAACTAAATCAGAAGAATACAAATGAGCATGTCATTCTGATTAGTCTGCATGCAGCACATCTCCAAGTCCCCTGGTCAGTTACAGGATGTGATGGACACTTTACTAGCATGAACTTTATTTGGTTATCCCATACCAGTAAGCACTAGGAAAGACCTCAACCTTGTCAAACAAACTCTTTGCTAGAGGAAGTTATGTGCAATATTTCTCTTTCCTCACATATTCCTTCAGACCTTCCCCAATTTTCAGCCAGCTGCTCCTTCATGTGCACATACATTTTGACCAGCCATTACAACCCATGGTTATGTTCAGTGCAAACAGTATCTAAAGCTGAAAAGAATGTCATATATATACTTAAGTATTTCAGATCACGCTGTCACACCAACTCCCCCGGAAGATTTTCATAGATACTTAACAAAGAAATAAGCCTGCAAGACACTGAGCAAAATCCTGAGGGAAGACGCAGAAACAAATGGCCTCTAATGGTTTGCTCTACACAGTCTGAAAGGAAAGACAAGAACTATTAAAAATGGATTGCTAGTCATTCCAACATTATATTGACAGGAAAAATAATTAAATAACATTAACACACACCTCAGCAAAACATTTAGTCAATGTATTTCTTGATTCTATACATAGAAACTCCTTTACTAAAGGAAAAAATGCTACTTTGGTCTAATCAATCTTGAAGAAGATAATTATAATGAGATAATATTAGTATCTCCTACATCTCCTTAGATGTCAGTCATCTCCTCCCTTCTCATCAGAAAATCAAGTACAGAGGTCTAGTTTAATACTGGATATTTACTTTTTATATACCTTTTTCTGTGGCTTAAAGCCAAGACAGATTCTTGTTCTCAACAATGATGGTGACAGTTAACAATGGACCACCAGAGACGCAGTTAGATTCACAGTTAACTGTCCCCATTGCTGAAATGGAGAAATAAATTCCTGAATACCAGATTTTCAGCATGAGACTTCATCTTGCAGAGGTTATCTTTTCTTATCCATTTGTCTATACTGGGCTGAACAAGACAGACAAAAGTCACTCAAGACTAGTAACAACTTGCCTGGAGAGTTCATAAAACGAAACACAGAATTCAAACTCTTAGTTAGACAGCAGTTTTATCTATAAAAACTACATGCTTGGCAAAGAATTATATGCCGGTTGGGATATCCCACCACTTGAATTTGGGCCAGATTTTGCTTTTGGCTGGACATATGGTTAGAGTGCCACAGAAATGGAAATCAGAGTTAGACTTCCATATCACAGAGTACACTGTGTCAGAATTTGCTGAAATACCTCACAGTCTAACATACCTTATTCTTAAAAGGAAATTCAAACTGCCAATATTCTACTATCCCCTAATTTTTTACTATGAAGATGAGATGCAATCATTACCATGCCACACAAACATCTGAACATCATTTCACTGCTTATTAATCAAATATATATACCAATGACAAAACCTGGTTAAAAGATTCCACAATCCAATTTCAACAAAATATGAAGCACACAGCAGCTCATTTCCCACTGTGTCTAATTAAAAAAATATATCTTTAATGCTGTACATGTTCTTGCACAGATTGTTTTTAAAAAGCTCTACTTGAAGGCATCAGCCAGTTAAGGCCTTCATTTATACTTTTTTTAATAATTTGCATAAAATCCATACTACATTTTGCTTCACAATCCAAGTATAGACCAGACACCAACCAGAAATACAAATACCTCTTTTTAAACCTATATAAAGTTTGAATCCCCAGATTAAAAAGCAGCTTTGCACAAGCTACTATATAGCATACATTACCTGTTAATATTGTGTCTCCCCCCCCCCCCAAGTCAGTATTTCACTTACCTTGAAGTGAAAATTGAATTGAAAAGAGATGTTGGGTTTGTCCCGCAATTCAGAACTAAGGTTTTTTAAGCTTTAATCCATGCTTATAAAGAAATCAGCTAGTTAAGAAGTCACAATATGCCCAGTGATGCCCTTCATATAGCACATGTTTAGTTTAATCTGCAATGAATCTTGAATATGAGGCTTCTAGTTTTCTATTCTTACCAAGTTTATCCTTGTGATACGAAATACACTTTCATGCTTCACAAGATTAAAGTTCCAATATTTATATTAGCAGAAGTGTTTCCGGTAAAACTAGTTTTAAAAATACTAAGCTGTGAATCTATCACATTTAGACACTTCATACCATTAAAAAAATAAGTAGACAGCAAATATACACAGTATTATTCCAGCAGTCTTATTAAAATGCATAAAAAATTATTTCTATTAAAAATATTAAAGGATTCTAAAATTTAGACTTTGGATTGCATTATCCTCCTCAAGAAAACAAAGCCTTATTTTATGCTTATGAATATACATGTGAATTTGTCATGTAAGTAAATAGTGCAAATCATACCCTTAATATTAAACTCAGGCATAAACATTTTCATGATACGCCTTACACAAGGACTAAATGTTACATGATTATCATGCCATATGCCTATTCTAGGCAAAAAGTGACACCAATCTAATCACTTCTCAAATACTTTCAAGCAGAATCATGTTATTCTACAGTAAAATACAAACTGTAGACCAAATTTTTCCTGGCCGTCTAGGTGCAAATGCATTTACAGTTCCATTCTCTTAATGGCTTTTATCTGCAGATTAAGCCAAAGAAATGTTATGTAAAACCTCTCTCCCCTAAAACTTAAAGATGAACTCAGAAGGATTTCAACAACTGGACCACAGGCTGAAGTCACAGTAGACAGCACACAGGAAAGACAGTCATACTTTCTTTGGATTTCCGAATTGTTCTTGCACAGCTTCCACAAACATTTCTGTATGCACAGTTTCTGCATGCATTTCTTTGGACAGTTTTGTTTCCCAGGAATTTCTCTGCCTCAACATCCACTAATCAGTTTTCTTTCTACCCTTCCTTTTTATTCAGCACAAAGCAAATACTGAGGAGGGAACTATTAATGTCAAAGATTTCAACCAAACTTCAAACAGAAACAACGAAACAGCCATGAACAACTTATTGCTTTTAGGGTACTTCAGCTAGAAATGATCCTCCATCAGTAAGCTTCACCAGCATACAGCAAGAGATATTTTAATCCAGTATTCTCACATTGTTTTGTTTAAACCATCCTTCCACTCACAGTACTTCTCAAACTTAAATGATTTTTCTCATTCAGGTTTAAGCTGCAACAGAAGAAGTTGGATTTGGCTGTAAGAAGCATAAAAAGCACAACACATCAATTTGACTATGCTACGCCTCCCACATTCATTATTCTTTACTCAAAAAGACAAAATCAGAAAGAGACAAATCAGAATATGAATTTGAAAAGTTTCTGCTAAAAAACTTGGAGCCCAAAATCACAGACCGTGATTCAGATTGTGAAAATAATTGTATTTATTGCTTATATCGAACTCTATCAATATTTAGACAATGTAGGCACTGGTTGATGATTCACAGCAAATGCTTGCTTTCCTAAACTAGTACCCATGCTTCATCACCATAACATGCAATAAAGTAGCAGCAGCATATTATACCTCCTAAAGACAAACCAATCTGAGCAGCGAACTTCTTTTTCTCCTTTTAAAAGCAGAACACCACAAAATCAAAACCAAAAAAACAAACCACACAGCAAGCAGCCCACACATAGCCCAGTTGAAATCTGAATGTTATCTCTGTGACTACCGTTCCAGCAGAAAGAGCACCACAGTGCTAGGATTTCCAGAAATTTATATGCCACTGCTCTTGAAAAACTCAATGCAGTAACTTATGCCTGAAATAACTGATCTCTTACAAGTGCTGCTTTTGGATAGCATCTTCCATCTCTCAAGGCAATATGCAATCTGATGAACAATAATACTTAGAATATGCATAGGAGATGACAAGAGTTTACTGAAGACATTCCTGTCTTTAAAAAGTTATCTCCATCAAGTTGCAGCAGGACTGAGAATGCATATGCTGACAAAATGCAAATTAAAAAGCTCACTTAATTTGAAAGTAGACAAAGTGTATGTATGGAGCACGCTCTATGTAACATCTTTTTTATTATTATATACTGGTTTAAAAAATTCAAGTTGGCAGAAGGAATTCTGAAAAACAGACTCCTGCAAAAGTGTTTGTAATAAAGGTACTGAAGCATAACACACATGTTCTGCATTTCTACTGGCTTTCAAAAATACAATGGAGACCAAAAATTTTACTCAGTAAGAATACCCTACCTCCTCAAAGAACTGTAAATGCATGGGGTGGGGAGGGAGCAGAAGCTATTTTAGGCACTGTTTCCATATGGCTCTTAAACATCTATTTAATTCAATGACTCTGGTGATTTGAATGGTACTTAGCCTACAATAAAACCTAATTTTAAAGTATCATTATATATAAAAGTACATATATACTTCTATCAGACTTAAACAGCAAGTAAAACTGCCAGTATACTAAAATGGTTCTCAAAGCTGAATTTCTTAGCCTTTTAGGAGTTTACATGAGGCAGCTATGTTTAAAGATCTGGATTTGTAAGAACTATTCTGCAAGCACGCATGACACTTCACTACAACATACACCACTGAGTGGAAAGAAAACACAGCAGTCCCCTTGGACTACTGTCATCCTTTTCTGCATTATTTAATTGACGTTCTTTATGCTTTCCACTCTGGCTGTATTAATTTTCAGAGTTACAGGGTGCTCATTTTTTTTCTTTTTTCTTGTATGCCTTCAGTCAACAACACACAGAACAATTTAGAAGAATCATGAAGCAATTCTTTTTGCTAGAGGAAACTAAATGACGATACGTGTTCCAAAACATGTCAAAGGTACGTGAGTAAGGAAGGTGTGGTCTGCTTCAGCTAGTTACAACATCCAGACTTTCAGAGCCAAGGCAGCTGCAATGCTAGTGGCACAACCAGCATTCCTACTTTGAAAAGTGCTTAGCTCTGCCAGGCTGTAATGTGGTATACAGAGTTTCCATTCTGTTTAATGTTTGACTCCAACTATTCTCAGGTGTCCACATCTAGAAATATTTAATAATCCACAGCCGAATTTTACTGTACATATCTGTATAACAAATCTTCAGTAATTAAGCTATACGAGAAACAAAGGACAGAAATGTAATTACTGTAAAAAATTACACTAAAATCGTCTTAGTTACACTGAAAACCATTGAGCATTTTATACAGAAACACAATGGGTCTCCAGAGAAAATGTTCCCCCGCTTGAGTACACAGCCTATGAGCAAGCATTTAATTTTCTCAAGGGCTGCTGGTACCACGATTCCACAAAAGCATCTATTGCAAACTAACAAAAAGAATAAAATCGCTTTGAAACTCTACCTAAAACCACTTATTTTTGGCCTTTTAGAATGCTTTATTTTGGCCTTTTAGAAGAGCAACTAGTATTCAATACAGCTAAGCACTAAACACCACTACAGTTAAGAGGGTGGAGAATACCAACAACTTTGCTGGTAAGAACTGAAGCTTTATAAGCAACTGTCTGCTTTTCATCATTTAGTTGTTTTGGGGGATTTTTTTTCCAAAAAAGCCATGTTGATCAGGTTCACTGCTTAAAAAAAAAAAAAAAAAATAAAATAGTTCAACCACCTGACCTTACTTTCAAAATCACAACCAGTACAATCACTTTAGACCTTCACAATTTTAGCAATACAGTTTTCAGCATTTCATGAATTTCAATAGCAGGCACAATGCAACTTGATAAAGTGAATTACAGCTTTCACACTCTTTTTACTTACTGTTTAACTTCTAAAAAGCCATGACACAAACCTGGGTCCACGTGTCTAGAATTTCTTCTAATTCCATTTGCTCGTTTCTGCAGGAACAAAAACACAAATGGAGGATATGAATAAACATGTTTTCATGTAGGCACACTGCACTCCTGACATTCCCACAATCCACTAGGCAGAGCTAGTTTTCTTATTTCCCCCGAAACACCACCACAATTATCTGTATCTTGTAGAAAGATCGTTCTTTGAAAAATAGTCTTAATAATGTGTTTTTTACATATATTCCCTTTTTTCTGAAGCTAGACTCAAATGATTCTTAGTCCACAGAAGGTTTGCTGATACATCCACATCTTTTGATATCAAGAACAAAATTATTTTTAATCATTTATGGATAGGATGGGGGAAAATACACAGCTTGGCACTACCTGCCCCAGATAATGCGCACAAACACGAAAGTATTAAAGCAATGTAAGCTGCTCTTTTAATGTCAAAACTTTCGTTATTCATTCTTTGTACTTCAGGTAGCTAAAATTTCCTATGGAATTCTTAATTTTCTTGTTTTCTGGGCAACTACTTAAATATACTTAGTAACTCGTTTGGATGAACCAAACCTGTGTGAAATCAGAAACTCTCCTACAAGACTGAGACTTTCTTTTTTAATCTATTATATACTCCAAGCCAGTTAGTATGGATCCCTGAAAATTTAAATGTGAAATAACATCTCTGTGAACTACTGATCTGTTTTCGCAAACTTGTTTTAACTGGTAGCTTGCGTGAAGATCTGTGCATTTATTTCTTTTTCAATCAAGCCATGCAGAGAAAAGCATGTTGCATAACAAAGGGAACAATTAGGTTGCGCTGATTTACTTGCAGTTGATATAACCTGATGCAGGACACACACTGAGGCAAGCCAGAAAGCTGTAACCTGAGGCACAACCAAACCCTGTAGCAACCTGGCAAAATCAAAAGACTGGTATAAAAACAGCTTTCAAGCTCCCAAGTCTCTGGACACACTCTCTGCACCCAACAATCCTAGTTTAAAAAAGGATGCAACTTTTTTCATCTGCAGTGGAAAGAAGAAAAATTAAAAACTGCCACTACAATGAAGATAATATTAGTGAATAAAAACAAAGGGCTCATTTGCATCCTAGTTATTTAATTTTATATGTAGGCTGCATTGCTGATAAGGATTGATGTAGAGCTGTGAGTAACCACAGAATTGCATAGGAGGGGGAAAGAGACAGGCATAGGAAATGCACAGATGAAGGAAGATACAAATATGTTTTATTGACATGGAAAAAAGAATATAATAATTCTGTGACAACATAAATCATATACACCAAAGGACCAGATAGAAATAATTCTCATGCTGTATGAAAACATGCTAAATACCCTTAAATATTAATGCAGTACCAGCACATTTAACCCCATTACTGATACGAAAACAGACCAAACTTATGCTCGGGTTCCCTTCTGCACAGACAGAATTAAAGCAGGCACTTTTGCAAGAGTCTGGGCAAAAACTGAAGCAATCCTATTGTTTTACATCAACTCAATAGTCAACTGCAAATCAATAGGTCTAGAAAGGAAGCCATTTTTTTCCTCAAAAAAATAAATTTCAAATCAAGCTCTGGGGTGAGGAGGATTAAATACAACCAGTATATGTATTCTCTTCATCCAGCCACAGGATGTTCACCACAGTTAGTTTTAGTGGGTCTGGTAACCTCATCCACAAGAACAAATAAGCCATCTGTTTATGGGTCCCAGCTCTGCCCATCAGCTGCAGTACTGCTGAGAGTCAGGCTGTAGCTTTTGTATTTTATAGAGTGCCCTACGCACTCTAAAATAGCAGGTATTTTTAGGCACAGGCATGAAAGGACAGGCCGCACTGGGCAGGACACACAGCTGAGGGAGCCATGAGCGGAGCAGACAGGCAGCAGTGCCTCAGGCATGGTCTGTGGTGCACGTGCAGCCCTCTGTTGACCCTCCTGAGCCACCTCATCCTCTCCCTGGAGGCCTGTGGCCAGGGAGCTTGCCAGAGGGTGCCAGGGGTCATAGTGTCACCAAAACAGCTCAAGCATCATCGAGTGCAGATGTGGTCAGCCCTGCCCATGAATCCCCCTGCACCAGTCATGTCAGCAATAACATCCTTCCGATTCCATCACCTGTTTTAGTGATAGCATCAAATATATACACGCTCATACATTGTTCATAAGCAGTGTGTCACTTAAGCAGTTTAAGCAATTTGTTACCATAAACTTCAGATTTAAAACAGATCACTGGAAACTATTATATGTTACATTTGAAGCGGCAGACAAAACCCAGCTGCCATGCCCTTCTGTACTACACTGGAAAAGCACCAGGGGAGAAAATATCCCAAGGTAGCTTACAGCCTTCTCAGCCTGACTGTAAGGTACACTATGTGCACCATGGTAGCTTCTCTGTACAGTGCCCATTTTACCATTCTCTCCAGATTACATAAACTCCATAATCACTGACTGGATAGCTCTAAAACAACTAAAGCCTTTTTAGATGCAAACACTGCCCTGCTGATCTTTGATCACCCCGTAGTCTGGCATGGCAAAGATTGGTACACTAACATTCCAGCAGGGCTCAGTAGTAATTAAAAAGGAAAATGAGAGACTACTTTTAACTCTACCACCAGATTTGGTCTAGGAAGAGTAAGGGTCTAGACACCTGTGTATGTTTTTTACCTGCAACTTAAAAAAAACATCTCTACCCCCCAGTGCTCTCAGCACTAAGCCATACCAACTGAAAATTGACTTGCACTTTGAACACAATAAGTTTATACTTAATTATGTATCCACTGCTTTTTGGACAATTTCTATTTGCCACCAGCCTAAAGAAATCTGTTGCTACACGCAAAAGAAAAACATACCTGTTCCAACAGCACACGCACAACATAAATAAAGAGTTCTTATGTCACTGCCAAAATGAACATTACATGCAAAGGAAAAAAAAATCCTTACCTCATGTTTCAGGGTCCCGTGTTCTGAAACATAAGTAAAAATTGGCATTATTGGTGCTGCAAATTTTACCCTGTTTATCTAGAAATCTTAGTGTATGCCGCGCTGCTTTACAGAAACACCTTCGCCTCCTTGCGCTACCTGATACCTGCAGCCGCCCCGGCAGCCCGGGGCTGTTGAGCAAACCCTGCTGCGCTCTGCTCGCTCTCCTCCCCGCCCATCGGTCCTGCACTGAGCTGGCCAGGAAGGCTCCTTGCTGCCAGCTACCCCGCACTCCCCAGAGGTGGCACAGCAGTCAGGACTTGACGAACTTCTACAGTTTTTCCAAAATACTTGCTACATACTGATGTGTTGGGAATTCAAAAGCTATCGTCTTTCGCTGCAAGTCGAGTTCACACCTTCTCTTGTCTCTGTCTTCATACCATGCCAACATAGTTCAAGATAATATATATACCTTTAGCTTCAAAATTTTCTTTGTTTTTTAAGATCAATTCAGCATTGCATTAGTATACTACAAACTCTGAAGCCATTGGTGTTTCATCTGCCTCTTTTGCTATGAATTCATTTGTACTACTTAAAAATGAGAAGAAAAAAATACACAGTCCTTTGAGCAATCAGGACCGCATCAACACTTTTGCACACATACACCACTACAAACAGAACTGCATGAAGACGGTAACACTTTTGCACACGTACACCAATACACATCACAAAAGACACAAATGGGTATTTTCTACATTTTTCTTTGAATGTCTGAACCGGTAACAGATATTTGGGTGCACGCCAGATTTGGTTCTGTGCCCTGACAAAGCATACGCAGCTGTATTTACCTGCGTGCACTCTAACACTGCGCATGCTGCTGAGGCAAAGCACAGACTGCACATGCCTGGCCTGCACTTCATCACATTTGAAAACTTTTACTGTAATATCTTGTAAACAGCAAGCCACATTCAGAGTAAATCAAGTAAAAAGCTGTAACTGCAAGTAGATTTTGTTCTACTTTAAAATATAAAATAAATAAATAGAAATTGCATTAAAGTGTGGGAAAATATATCTTTGGCTTTTAGATTTTTATGCAAAGATGATAAGGCAAGCTGAGACTGAGCATGCCAGCTGAGGACTCTGGGCTGGGCCAGGGAAGCACAGCCTGTTTACCACTGGCAGAGCTCCCTTCTCACGCACGCTTTCAATCACCGTTTCCTCTCTCATACAGCACGCCAAAGACACATCATACTGTCATCCACAGAGAACACTTTTATGATCACAACCTTTCCAAAGGTATTAATTAGCATTTCTATAGTGAGCAAAGAGAAGAAAAATAAGCCAGACCCAAAGGAGGAGATGCAGATACAGTATTTGAGGCTTCCTGAAGAGCCTGAGGGAATTACTTGCCTAAATGCTGCTTGCATTCAATATAATTTTGATATTTACTTTGGCAATTTGATATGCCTTTCAGAATTTTTGCCAAAGTCAGAATAAAACCACCTTTGTGAATGTTTCTTCTCAGCATTATAAATGACTAGACATGAAGGGAACTCATTTAGGGAAGTATGGAGGGCGGGGGGGGCAAACCTTCATTTCTTAGGGGCTTTATGCTGGGGTTGGATTTCTTGTTTCCTTGCTTGTGCTTTTTGGTTTTTTTAATGGCCTATATTTAGTGCAGCAGAACTTTTATCCAAAAAAATGAAATTAAAGTTCCATTCTATCCTCCAATGGGAAGAAATAAATCTGACTTGTTGAGTGAAGCATCCCAAAACTTTTGATAATAAATAATTAGGAAAGTAATGGATTAGTCCTCAATAATTGGATTTAATAAATCACTACACAGGCAGCTAATAGATACACCTGATAATTTGCATAAAATAAAATTCATTAAAGGGGGGGAGGGGGTGGAAAAAAGCCCCAAACTTTAGCAACGCTGATGGACCAAATTGTCATTTGTGACTTAGCTATCAATAAACACATCAGAAACAGGAAAAATACGCATTATCTCTATTTCCACATGAAAGTCTACTCAAAAAGCAAAACCTATGCTTATTATTTCATTACAGTTCAAATATTCCTGTATTTCAGGATATTCCTTACTGAATTATGTGAATTACTTCCTCATGAGAGATCTTTTCCAATCTCATACACATACAAGAGGGAAGAAAAAAACAAACCTGTTTTCTATTTTTAGGAGAAAAAAAAAAAGGATGTCTGAGGATATTCACCAACAAATACTTTACACATGACAATTTTAATTCAAGTTCCTGCTTATCACCAATATGCCAGTGAAGTTATTGAGTTCTCGGTTCTGACAGCAAGCTACTTTTACTGCCAGAGTTCAGCACAATTTTTATGGTTTTTGTTTATTCATTGAGGCCATGATACCATTGGGTCACATTTGGATAATTATATTTTACTACAAAAGCAATAGGAGCAACAGCTGGCCTCAATAAATGAGAGAACACAGATCGGAAAATGGGAATAAGCTGCTCCTCAGGGATGCAACAGAGCAGCTGGATTTACACGCTGACTAGATGGACAGTAAATAAAAAGGATCTGTAGTGAACTACTCACCTTCTGATTTTAGAAGAAAATCCAAAATATTTAAAATGAAGGAACTATAAAGCAAGCCACTTTGAAGGAGCTGTGGGACTACTTGCTCCTTTCTGGTCATTTAGTCAGTTATTGCATAATCAGAACAAAACCAAATCATGACCTAGAAGTACCATAGTGTAGGGCTCCACAAAAAATATCCAGCCTCCTATGTGACTTTTGTTCAGGTTGAGCAAGGATGGTTAGTTACACAATATAGCACAACCTGTGTTGAGGTTAAATGAAAAGTGGCATAATTCCAATGAATATTCCGGGATTTGAGCATTTACTTGTTGACATGACAGGTTTGAAGGAGAGCCAGCAATTCTGCAACTACTGATCAAGCCAGCAAAAAGGTAAACAGTGAGAGATGCTGGGTTCTTTTCATATGTCAAAAATACATGCTTTTTGTAAATAATCTCTAATGTGCTGTAATAAGCAATTCTTACATAAACAGCATGAACTATATTATCAGGCAACATTGTCATATGAAACAATACCAACATTATCATATGAAAGCAACTCTAAAGTTGGCCCAATCATATGACAGCATTTATTTTCAAGTTCATCACACAGTTGGAGAAACTTCTTTTCCACTTAAGGAAACGTAGCACTTTTTCAAATGGAATCATCCAAAGGAGAAAAGAACCACACATAAATTAAGTAAGAATTATTATTAAAATGCCCTGTTAATGTTTTTCTAATCCATTTACTCCCCAATGAGAGATGCTTCTAACATTCCCTGGGAACAGCAATATGAAGGAGAAAAATTTGTGGGTTTGGCATGGTATTTAAAATATTCAAACCATTTTCAGATTCTAGTACCATTATTTGAGGCTCATCTAATTGAAATATTCAGTAGTCTGTGGAAACAGGAAATATTTGCCTGATAATACTTAATTCAGTATAACTGGACAGACATGGAAAAATTTCAGTCTGACAATAGAAATCAATTGTTAATTCTGCTGGTTTAAACTATAAACAGACTGCAGTTCTGTAGTATGGTCTGGGCAGACTGATACTATATTATCAATCCTAAGGACCTCTGCAAAAAATTGTAAGAGCCACAGAATAACCTGTACAATGAAAGTGGGAATTATGGGAGAGACAGCTTCTCCCTTTATCTACTAAAAACATGTCTTAGCGATGCTTATTTAGCTATTCCCATATGTAAACCCTTCTATCTAGAGGAAGAGCTTCACCAGATAAGTAAAATAGTGCTTTGCCTGGAAATAAGGTATAGGAATGCAGTTGAGATGCCAGAAGAGGTAGAAAGGGAAGAAGAGATCTCCACATCAGCCACCAGAGAAAAGAACACCACGTATGTCCTCATAAATGGTGCTTTCAGAAAATATATGCATAAATTTTATAACCCTTGTGATTAAGGATTTCATACGGCCTTGTGTTTAAGGCTGCACAGACTTCATTAGAGCGCTAACAGAAAAGAGGGGCATGGAGGATTTGAAGTCAAAGAAAAATTAAGTGACAGGGCATAAAAATTAAATATGTGAAGATGCAGAGGACTACTTGAGCATGTACAGGGCAGCATTTCAGGGGAAAAACTGTTAAATTATTAATGACAGAAACAAGCTCAGAAAATTTCGACCAGCACTGCTGATTTATAGCAACAAGAGCAGGAACAATAACAAAAAAAAAAAATCAAGAGATAAATACAGACACTTTCTTCTATTTATTAGTTCAACTGATTAATTCTGCATCTATTATCACTGTAAATTCTGCAGTCTGTTTAACTGTCCCTCTTTGAAGCAAAACATCTGAAAATCTGACATATGTTTGTGTATAAGGCATAGCATGACAACACAGCAATTTATCTTCAGATTTTGTCAATGTTTCACTTGTTAAATTTGTCATTCTGAAGCTTTCATCTGTCTTTGGATGTCTTTTGAGTTTTCACAAACTGACTTGGAATGAAAGCAAAAGAGATTTAATCCACTCGGGGAGGTTCTAAGCATCATTTCAGAAAGGCTAGCAAAATTATCTGCTCAGTGGTCTAAGAAGAAAACAAAACCTTAAACTACAAAACCAGAAGATGCTGAGAAAAATGAAAATGCTTTTATGAAACCTAATGGTATATTCTCATTGCAGTGTTTTGAATTCTGATCACTTCTTTTCAAACAGAGTTCTAGAAATAGATCTACAGAATGGAAAAGAAAATTGAGGTAGAAAAAAAGTTCAAATTATGAAGACACAACAGAAAAAAATTAAGACTAGTGAGTTCTAGAGTATACTAATCTGAAGTCATTAGAAGCTATAAAATAACCTAGCATATATAGAAGCAGCCAGTCAGGACTTGCATTGACTCTTCTCACAGACAGCCACAAAGTCACACATTAAGCTAAAAAGCTAAAAAGGTCAAACATAACCCAGATAAGATATGCATTCTATGAAAACAGACACCAAAAAACAAAAGCCAAACAAAAGAATCTACAAAACTCACTGTTCCAAAACTCCTGAAACACAGTCAGGTTTTTCTATCAATAAAAATTGGGAAGACCATTAACAAGATGTAAAAACTCTTAGAACCCCAAAAAGGGAAGAAGAAAATTTAATAGGTTTAAGTAGCATCATACCTGGGCATTGCCTACCACACAGAGAATTTACTTTTTCCTGTGAAGCATCTGGAATCAACCATTACCAGAATGACAGAACAGCAGATTAAACATACCACACATCTATCATAGTGTGTGTGTCTATATATATATATTCCATGGTTTTGTCCAATTTCCTAAAAGGATTATTGTATTTTATGTCCACTATACACTGTGAAAAAGGCTATAATAGACCCCTAGAAATAAAAGAAACATATAGCAATACAATAAATGTCACAGGCATTTTGCTACCGTAGAAGCATTCTGGCTATGCTCCACAACTTCCTAAATGCTATCACTCTCAGGCCACCTTTGCTAATTCCCACAGGGGCACCACTAGAAAAAAATGAATTTCTCATTAATCAATTTCTCTAAGGATTTAAAAAGGGAAAAATCAAAATTAACTCTATTTTAAAAATTTGTGCATGCAGAGCATATTATTTCCACAAAATGCAGTCAAAATTTTAAATTATACATAATTTGTGTTGGAAGGCACCCTAAAGATCATACAGTTCCATCCCCCTGCCATGAGCAAGGACACCTTAAAACAGCTTAGAAAATTATTCATACACAAGTTGCAAAACCAGTATTTAAATGAATCTGAATTGTCCCATCCCCCTCTGGACCATATGGGGAAGAAGGAACTGGTAAAGCTTCTCCTCCTTAAACCTCTCCTTACCCAGTGCACATTATGAATGGGCAGAACTGCTCAATCAGTAATACTTCTTTCTTTGAAAAGACAAAGACGGAATAAAGACAAGAAAAATGGAAAACAGTAGAGAAAAATCTCAAGATGTCCCTTCCTACTCTAAATGAGGAGTTATTACTTCACAATGAAGGCCAAAGTCCCTCACCAGGTGGAAAAAGGACAAATTTCAGCTAAGTGGCCAAAAACATTTACCCTTCCCATAGTCCACTCATAGAACCAGGGGAAGAATAGCAAGAACTGTAATTCAGAGTTTGCTCCTGCAGCTATGATCTACGCTCAGAGCAGGCTGTAAGGAACCCATCGCCTAGTATCTCCTGTCATTCTGTTTTATGAGCAGGTGGAGGATACTCAGATCTTCTAGCTTGCAGTAGAGCTACAGAAAACTGAGAGCCTTTGCATAAAAAAAAAAGAGACTGAGAAGAGAAAGAGGAGTTTGAAGTGATTGCAGGGAGCAGAACACCTGGACATAAGCGCACCACACAAGACAAAACAGTATCTTAACAATCCAGTTACTTCCAATTTCACTAAAGAAAGATACAGTATGGGCAATTATTTAAAGTAGAATTAAAAATAGCATCCAGCTCCTTGGAAGCTGGAAAATGATAAATTATTCTATTTATGAAGAAAAAGAAATGTGATTTAGTTTTGGCTTGGTTTTCTTGGAGGGGGGAGGATTGGGTTTTTTTGGGGGGGTGATGGACATGACTGGGTTGGGGTTTTTATTCCCCTTTATTTTTTTCCTCTCTAATAAATCCCCAACATTACTTAGACATCTATGCAGCAATACTGCAAGAAATCAGACTTTGTGTTATCTGGGCATTTACGGTCATTCTTACTTTGCACCATGTGTGTCCACTTATCTTTACAAAGGAATAGAAATGCAAGTTCCTGCCTCCTGGGGTGCCAGCTATCCAATTAAAATAAAAACTACAAAAGCAACTAAAACATGAGGTGCAACAGAAAAAAGTAGAAGTAGGGGTGGTTTACACCAGGGAAGATAGACCTCTTGTGAAGAAGACTGTGTGTTTCTCCACTCTATTAATTCAAATGCAATTGCTCTAAAATATTCAAATTTTCATAAAATTTTAATTTTTTTTTTTAGGCTAGCTGTAGGAGGTTATATGAAAAACCTGTGTTTTCAATGAAAAATACTGTGGTTGCTTATACAGTTTTCACATCCACAAAATATTATTTGTCCAAGTTCTGCACATGTGAGAAAGCTAAGGGCTATGAGAATCATACAAGCCCACACACCAAAGATGAGATAAAGGGTGCCAATATCCTTATAGTTAGTTGAGAAAAGTCATTGGTTAATGAAGGTCACAGGTAAGACGGCTGCATGTTGAAGCATAAGGCTGTAGGCATTTTTACAGAGATTCGACTCCTTAACTCTGTAGTGAAGTTCAAGTTTAGGTGCAAGCTCATTGACATAAAATGAGAGTGTATCAGTCTGGTAAGCAGAAGCCTGTTGGTTTAGGCATCTAGCTCTTAAGTAGATGCGCTGTGGGATCAGGGCCCATCTGTCTAGATAAGGTCCTACCTTAATTAAAGTATCTGGATTGCATTCAGGAGATGCAGGTTAGTATCCTGTGGATCTCAGCAGAAACTAAGAGTGTTTAACGCTTGTTTAAGGCTTTGAAGGCATCGGGTTCAGGTTATTCAAAGTTTCTATATGGTGGTAAAGTTTGTAGGAGAGAATAGTAGGAGATAGCAAAGTCAGGATGGCAATTAGGGTGTTAGTTGACTTGTAAAGTGTCATTGTTTTATTTAGTTTGAGGAGTTGGGTGGGAGCATAATAGTTGAGCAGTATGGGAGAGTAATAATATGGAAGAATAATTCTAAAGCATGGAGATTATTGTGGCTGTTGTGGTTATTTCTTGCTTAGTGAGTTCTTGAATGATAAGCCATTTGGGCACACTTGAGGCATAGCATGAAAAATCACCAGTACAGGAAAGGAGGTGAGAAAACAAAGTTCACAGACTGCACCAGAAAGTCAGTACCTGCCATCTTGATGATTTCCTGAAAGAACGAGGCAAGCAAATAGCACAGTGAGCCAAAAGCCAAGTAGAAATCAGGAAGTAATATAAACAGAGACAAAGACTGTTTTGAAAGGACCAAAAAGCTAGAGGCAAAACTATTGAAGCAGCATCTTACTGAAGAGCCGTGAAGGAAGGTCTAATGTAATTCAAGCAGTGGGAGAGAGATTATCTTTGCAACAACATTTTCCAAAGACTATAGTCATGTCAAAAACAAAATAACCCAATGGAGGAGTGCATTGCAGTAGCTTATGTGAGATATCCAAGAAACTTCACAAACTATTATGAAATAATTCTAGGAAGGATTGTACAGATTTTATAGAAGTCAGAAGAACAACTAATTAGAAACTTTGCCAAAATACACAACTATGCTTTCCAGAAATCTTCATGCCTTATAGCTTTTCGCTTTCTAACATATTCAAACAATAGGAATTTAACTGTATTAATGGGGAGGGAAATTCAGGGATGGGAAGGTGTATCTTTGTCAGCTGTGGTCCCCCCCATCAGCACCAAATCATCTCTAGAAAGACTAGTTAAGAACCCAGACAGAGGGAATAGTCAAAAACACTACGGTTACGCGACTTAGCTGGCTGAAGCATCACAAACTTACTGCCATCAATTGAATAGGAAATAGAAGAGTAAAAAATTATCCTTAGTTATGGGAAGTAAAGAGCCATCAATCACCTTTCTGTGAGTATTGTGTGTGGACAGAAATCATGGAAACCAAAGAGAAGAAAAAGGAAGCTGAGTCACCACAAACAAACAGCTTAGGAGCTGAGAGGAAAATATGAAAATTGACACAGACTGAAAGGGAGAACCACAAGGATGATAGATGATATGCCATACAGTAGGTGTTACATATGCACAGTCTGTGATTAAAATGAGAGCAGTTCCTTGCTGTATACAACACTGACGAAGAAATTAGGTTTGACCTATAGCAGTCCTGTCCTGCTTTCGAACATTTCAATTTAGTAGCTATAAAAAGCCCTATGAATTCTAAATGCAACTCTAATTGTGCTTATGAATGGTAGTTTCACAAGTGTGTATGTTACAATAAACACAGATTAGAGGTAAATTAAACCTTAATTATATCTAGCAAGTTTTATGTCCTAATTAAAAATGGTATTCTAACAATAAAAATAACTTACCACCTGAATTAGCTCTGCCACAATTGTCTAATCTTCCTAAACATTCTTTGTGTGCTCCAGCTCCACACTTAGAACATAAATAGCCTTGATAAAATGTTCCCCTGTAAAATAAAATTAGGTAGTGATACATTAGAGTGACAAATTCCACACGTTAAGGAAATAAGAGACATGGCAGACGGTATTAGAAGTCATTTGCTGTTCTGCATAATAAAAGTCTTTAAAGACTCAAGAAAAAATGACAAGCAGCTCATCTGCTTTTCATCTCTACTAGACATTTAAAAATCAAAACCAGATAGTTCTTCTGGACTACTTGTAGAATAACAATCTCTATTTCAATTTAGCTCAAGGCAACTTTGGCTAAGTATGCCTAGTACACCTGAAATTGCACCATTACATATCCATCCTACTAGAGATCTACAGTTCATTTCATCTCAATGGGAATTTGCCTAGGCACCACAAAAAGTAAGATCCATTTCAAGAGTTTTGTGAGTTTGAACATATATTAAATCATTAAGGACTTTATAGGCAATAGTGCAAATATTCTTAACTTTAAATTCTTTAATAAAAAAAGGGGGGTGAGAGAAAAAAAACCTGCTAAATAAGGAGTCACTTTCCTTATTCTCAGTGTTCTCCAGTTCCCCTTAATGAATTGGAATCTGAATTTGAGTCTGAGCAAATGGATTTGTTTTCAGATTTGTGCGTGGGGCTTTGCTGTTAGGTACGATTCACTGAAAGGCTAACAGACAACCAGTTTTTTTACATGTACCTCTGAGCAATCCTATGAGTTCCATCAGTTGATCTATCTGCTTACTATTCACTAGACTTGTCTGTCTCCAAGATTATCCTTATCAGTTTAAAGTGATTAGGCAACCTAGCCTGACAGAACAGCTTCATCTTCAACGGAAAATAGGGTGCCTCAAACGGAACCCAAGATTCAACATAGTAGACCTGAAACGTACAGCAACTGCTATTTACTACAGTAGAAAGTATAAAAATGTGTTAACACAGTCTTCCATTTTTACTTTTTTCCTTAATGCTACCCAGGAATGCAAGATTCTTTAGATAATAATTCATAACAACATAATTATGTTGTACAGGACATAAGAGTATCCTTCACTACAGATGCTTCCAGGACAAGGATCTTATCTCTACTTAAAAATTAAACACTAGCATTCCAATTTATTCTGTTTTCCCCACAGTATTTACACATTACTTCATGCTTGAAGCTCAAAAGAACAGTATTTTTAAAAGTGATTTAGGCACTTTATAAGGCTAAGTCCAATAGGTTTTCGATACAACTTAGATATCCAGAGACATTTCTAAATAACACAAAGTAGCACTTTGTGATACCCAAGCTATCTTCAAGCAACTGGCATGCCTATGCAGAATAATGCATTTTGTAGCCTGTACTGAACGAAAGAAAGCCGTTTCTCAGCAAGAGCTGTTAGTGAAGTATCAGAGACACAGTGACTCAAATATACTGCTTCAAATTCAGAAATTATCCCTGCCAACAGAGAAATCCTACAACTTCAGAATCTTACCTCAGGAGCATCTGACAGACTTTGCAAGACGTCACACGACTGAAGGTATGCATCTTGAACTCATGAAAGCTTGTATCTGCATAGTCTGGCCGTATATTTGACCTAAAAAAAAAAGCCAATCTGCTTTGAACCAGTGAAATATAGAACACAACACAACATTCACAGCAGGAAAATTGAATCCATGAACAACTGGCCTTCTATTTTCATGTTTTTCACAGAGTTAAAACAGAAACACGGACTTTACCAGACAGCTTGAAAGAAAAATCTGAATTATGATACTATGCGGACCTGGTCCTTAAAATACACCTTGTAACTACCTTAGCTATCATAATAATTAGAAAACAACACATCAAAACAAACATCATCTGTTTTTTATTGCTGTTCAAGTAATTAGGATCATTTTATAGACCTTAAGAACACTCTTATTCTCAAATATTTTGTATGTGCATGTACAAGGAAGAGGAGCTCATACTGAGAACCACCTCATTGCAAGACACGAGCAGGAAATTCAGGACAGTTAAATCACAGTTATGCAGGAATACAGTGAACAACACAAGGGATTTCAAAAGCAACTAGAAAATACTGGGTTTGGCTAGTCTTTCTTAAATGCATTGCTCAATGCTTATAGCTGTTGCTACACACACATAACAAATAAAATAGAAGATCATTATTCACACTGCTAAGATACCGCCCACACCATTGGCAAGCTTATTTCCAAAGATTAAATTTATATACAAAGCACTTGCCCATTACTGTACTGTTTATCCTCCCTACTGATCCTTTTTAAAAGCAGGACTATAATTTAAAAATGACCCACTCATCATTTTGCTGCACTGGTGATTGTTTGCAAGTTTATTTTATTAAGTAACCCCTTCAATTTTTCCTGTTATCTTCCCCAGTTCGGGGGGGGGGG
>JAOEHY010047271.1:0-14375 GCA_025447955.1 Psilopsiagon aurifrons
AGCGGGGTCTCTGCGGAGGGGTCGGGGGCGCGCAGGTCCAGGGGGGTCCCGGGTGCTGCAGCTCCTCTGTGCTCCCTGTGTCCCATAGTGAGCCACGGGACAGTCTGTGCCGGAGCGCCGGCCGCGGGGAGAGCCTCCCGCCGGCACCGCTGGCTGGGGGCTGGCAGCTGGCGAGGTCCATGGCTAGGTGGAACATGGCTATTAAAATCCAAGCATGGCTTCCGAGCGGGCAACCTGACCTGCGGATAGAAGCGACCGTGTTAGAAAGGCAGAGGAGCAACCCAGCAACCCTTGCATGGGCCACCCGACACAGCCCCCAAAGCAGTGCCATCCTCCTCCCTCCTGAATCAGCATCGCCAGGCATCCTGCCACCTTAAAACCCACCACCAGGAGCAAGGACCCCCATTGAGGCAGCGACTTTGCTTCTCTTCGGTCACTCTGTGATGTGAGGATGGGTTGCTCCATATAACGCAGCCAGCGCCTGCATTGCCCAAACTCAGCTCTTTCAGATGAATTCCCTAAAGCAGATGGTACAAACAGCGCCAGCGGCACGAGCGCACTCCAGGGTCTCTACACGGCACGAGGCTTGGGGATCTCTGCTCCCCAGCTCTCCAAGCCAAGGTACAAGCCCATAGTGAGCAGTGGTACCAACCCCTCCATGAGCTGAAGCAGAAGATTCCTGGACTCCTGCATTTGCACATGGAACCCATCTCTCACCACGGCGGTCACCCACACAGCAGCAGGAGCATCCCCCTGCACCGAATGTGACCCAGTTTCCTCAGCACAGCCCCTGACCTAGCAGGGAAGGATGAGCAGCCCCATCCTCCCCTCCTCAAGGGCTCTGCACCTTCCAAGGTTCTGCTCCGCTCACGCCTCCTCCTAAAATGCTCCCCCACGTGAAGCACGGTGTTTCATGGCAAGAAAATGCCACATATGCATATTCCTCTTGTTCTCTTTTCCATTCTTTTTTCCCCAGCAGAAAACATCATTAAGCCAAAGCCCAGAAATCTTTAGCCCATTTTATTCAGCTTTTACACCAGGACTTTTGTCAAACTCAGCAGGAGTTAATGAGAGCTTTACGTGGCTAAACAGACTAATCCTCCGCAGCGCTGCACCCTGCACAGCCCTTGGTAGCACAACAAAACATGCATCTGCTTGACACAGGCATTCGTGCACTCCCTTCCGTGCGTGAGCAAATGAAGCTAAAGGAGCTGACCTGGATACTCCCAGGCACAGCCTTTTTCTGCTCAGAGGATCTCTTGGCTTTTTTGTCCCTAATTGGGTGTTTTTTCAAAGCGTAACAGCATTTATTTTGGGGAGGAGTAAGGTGACGCAGGGGAAGAGCGCAGAAGGAGAAAGGGAAGAGCCAGAAACAGATAACAGGAACCAAAATAGTTCAGGCTGGGGGAGGAAGGGTTTCAAAGCTTCAAAAAAGCCAAACCACCCAACAGATGATGGCAATGAACAGCAGTTGGACAAGGCATGGGAAGATGCACCCAACCCAAGCCTGGTGCTCGCTAAATCCCAGCTACCACACGGAAGCTTCCGAAAACCAAACTGCTGCTACTCAGAAGGGGCAGCTCACAGGGAAAGCTCTCTTTGCCTCCCTCTTCCCATTCCCTCCTGCCTGCTCATGACATTCTCAAGCTGCAGCAACGGCAGCCCTGAGCCCATGGGGGTTTGGTCCTGTGCGGGACCTCCCCAAGCATCCCCGTGCTGCTGCCTGCAGCATCAGAAGGACACGTAAGAAAACACAACGTGCAACGCCCAGCCTCACACATCAGTGCCGCTCACTCCCGGCATCACTCCCAGGCCGGAGCCTCTGCTGATGGTGGACACCCAGAGCTCAGGGTGGGCAGCACCCCATCCTGCCCCAAGGACGGTGAGGGACACCCTCAAGGGATGCCGGCCCAGTAGCTGTCACCCAAGGAGCATCCTCCTGACCACCCCATCAGCTGGCACATCTCCAGAGAGCAGCTTCTGGGACGGGAGCAGCGAGTCCAGCTACCTCAGAGGAATTCTGCGTGGCATGCAATCTTCTGAGGGCTTTGCAACAACAGATAAGAGCAAGTGTCCTTCAGAATAAATAGCAGCGTGTAGGAGTTGCCGTTGTCTAGGCAACGCAGTGCGATGTGCTCGGCGCGGCGGCGGTGGGATGCGGCAGTGCCAGCGGCAGGACCACCCGGCCCTCACCCCAGCACCCCTCCTGCTGCCCTGGTTCCCCATCAAAGCGGGTGGCAAGACATGTCCCTAAAGGCAGCCCAGAGAGTGGGGCTGGAGAATGCACCAGGCAGGGCCATGATTACACTGCTCACTAAACCCTATGGAAATCAGGATTTTGGCTCTTCATGCACGCCAACACAACTGTTTCTCCATCACAAAGAGGGATGGAGAGCACGGGCAACCTTTATGTCATTCCTTTTTCCATCTTGGAGGTGAATGGGAATGTTATCCCAAAACACCTCTCAAAGTCAAGGAAAAATTCAACAAAACTCTGAAATTGAGTTAAAAAAGAAATGAACAGTGGAGGTTCTTGAAAAGGTGAAATCCCTTCTTTGCCCTCCGCACCCAAAGCCTTCGCTCCTGCGAACCACAGATCTCCTGCAGCATGATGGATGGAGGCAGCCGTGTTCTCATGCCATAAGGGAAACACCTACAAATATTTACCTGTGCTTCCCAAGAAGTGCAAGAGCACATTCCAGGGAAACTACTTGGCTAATTACAGGATCATACTCATTAAGCACTCCAGGGTTCCAGAGCCCAACTGAGCCAATCTCCGCTTTAAAGGCGACGTTACTGGCACAAAGGTGTTTCAGACAGAGCTGCCGCAGCCTTCCCACCATTCCAGACTTTGGCCCATATGAAACCCCCTTCTCAAATCCTATCACATGCTTTGAGGAGGAGGAAGGCTGGCACTTAAGAGATTAATTTCAAGGAGGCTGGAGGACGCCAGCTTCCTCTGCTTTTTTTGCTGGTCAGAAGAGGCTGCCACTTCCACAACCTGATCCGGCACAGCGATGCTGTGGCTCTTTCCACCAGCTCCATGTGCAGTCAGCTCTGTCCAACCAGGAAAGATGGGATGACTGAATCCCTCCCACCCTAATGAAGCTCCATACACAGCCAGAAGCCCCCGAGCAGCTTGAGGAGCACAACACCCACGAGAAATGCTTTGGTAATTAGTGATCTCAGATTGCTAAACCACAAGATAATCTCTGTCCTGTGGCTACCTTAAAAACCTGGGAAGCAGCAGCCTGGGAAAGGCAGCCCTGGACCTGCATCAATGCCTTGAACCCCAACCCACCGCCCAGCGACCCACGGAATACTGGGTTCAGTAACCCATGCAAGCAATTAACCAGGATCATGGTCTCTGAGCATCTCTGACCAATGCAGAACACAACCCACCAGCAGCCGGCAGCCTCTGCAGGCTCCCTGGAGTATGCAGCCCAGGGCAGCATCAGCACAAGGTGCCTATTTGTGTCCCTCTCATAAGGCACTTGTTTGCTCTCCAGCACCGGCCCCTTTCTCCCTGTGACTGTGGAGACACTTCACAGGCAGCATTAAATGCAGACTAGGCTGATTTTTAATGCGGAATTATACAAATGGAGCCATTCTTCCATTTCACGCCTCCTGTTAGGTGATCTATCGGTATTGCACAGGGAATCAAGGTTACGTCCTTGTTGGGATGATTTACGAACTCAGAGCATTTCCCAGCTTCAAATGCTGAGCAAGACAGAGGCAAAAATATTCCTGTGAATGCCCAGAGCACCAGCAGGAGTGTGGCTGGAGGGATGGGGCGATGTGTGCTTGACCCAGGCAAGACACAGCAGGGAAGCAGGAGACACGCTCTAGGAAAAGCATCCTTGTCAGTAGGACAGGCAGCGTCCTACAAAGGCGTTCGGAATATGGCATGTTTTGAGTACGTGCAGGAACTCGCTGGCTTTGTATGGCAAAAGAATGAGGCCGCTGCATCCCAGTGGGTGACTTTCATGCTGGAGCGACAGGAAGAGGGAAAAGCTTCGGTGGCAGCGGCAGATACCAGGCCTGTGATTGTGTGTCCTCACCAAGATGGGGATGACACACCTGGAGCCCACTGCAGCCACTCTCCAGCCCTGCTTCCATGCATGAGGACCCCCGCAGTGCAGCCACTGTCCTTTGCTGTGACACCACCGGCCATCGCCATGGCAATAAAGCATCGGAGCATCACCGGTTCTTAATGGGCTGGAACGGGGCCCTCATGGGTCCAGGAGGAAGGAAGGCTGCAAGGGCACCATGAATGAGTGCCAAAAGGCATGTGGCAAGTTGCATGAGACCCTATGGACCACCCCAGTGGGGTGCACAGCACCCACTGCATCCCATTGAGCTCCCTTGGGTGCTGGCAGCAGAGGCGCAGGACCACTGGCACCACAGACTCAAGCACCTCTCTTCTAAGTGATGCTTTCCTCGAGGACACATCACTCTGAACCCAGATCCAATGGGAACTGGGGATTTACTGTTCACTGCACCATCCACAGCAAAGACTTCTTCCAAGATCACTGTAAATGTGTGAAACTATGGCAGTCAAGCTCTCTAAAGCTGGGATTGGGAATTAAGGCACAAAAGCTGACACACAGTAGCACCTAGGTAAATTAAATGTGCCACATCACTACCTATCTATATTACAGAACTGAGCTTCAGGATTACCTGCTAATAAAAGTGATATTTAAAACAAGTTCTAAGTTCCTTTGCTCTCCCCCTTCTCCCCACAAGTAATTAAACTGACACCACTTCCCACAACGGAGGGGATGGGATTTATCACAGAGGGAAATCAGCAGAGGGTGAAATAGGCTGAATCCTCCCAACCACACTGCCACAGACAGGAAAACAAGCCAGAAAGAGGTCACCGGGGCTGGGGAGCTGTGCATCCTTCCCAGGACGGAGATGCTGGGATAGAGCAGCCGGATCCATCCCTGCCTGTGCCTTGGGAGCTGCATCCCATGGAGGAACAGGGGACTGGAGGGCAGCCAAGGGGAGCTGCTTGCTTTTCTGCCTCCGTCTTGAGCTCAGCCAGCTGCAAATAAACAATTTTAACATGTGAATAGCCGTGAGTGTGGAGGCATAATTAATACCCAGCGGTACCGCCAATATGCTGATGCGGGAGGTGCAGACCCTGCCAAAGCTGTCAGCCAACAGCCCTGGTGCAGCAGAGCTGCTCTCGCCTGCCGGGCCTCTGTCCTTCGCCAGAGGCAAAGGGCAAAGCCTCAGATGCAGCAGCCCAGGATTGATGCTGGAGCCCTTCCGCACGGGACCCCCCGGTACATCCCATATCACAGCCTTGCAGAGCAACGTGGGCAAGAGGAAAAAGGACAGAACAGACTGGGAGCACACAGCACTGTGAAGGTAAAAGGTTTGCTTAATGTGCCCGGTTGCTGCCAGAGCTGAGCCAACCTTTCACCCCAGGTTTCACATTCAGCTCCATCATCAAAGATCTGAAGGATGCCACCAGCACCGAGGGGTGCTGTGCACCCACAACAGCCCCAGGATGAACACGAGCACCACCGTCCCGGATCCCTTGACCTGCTCTAAAAGGGCAGCGCCTCTGCTGCCACGTGCTTCCCCCATCCCCGCAGGACTGCTTCCGATGAAGTTTGAGGGGTGCCGGGGAGCCCCGCAGGCAGCGAGCGCCCTCAGACACAGACACATCTCCGTGCAAAGCCGGCGCTCGGTGATTCACCGGCTGCGGCTCCGGCAGAAGGAGCTCCCTGCGCGGTCTGGCTCCCCTGGGAAGACCCAGCGGCTGCGGGCTCATCTGCCAGACACCGCCAGGCAGGGCTCGGGCAAGCTGCCCTGAGCTGCCTGCGCTCGCTGCCCGCGCAGCGCTGGGCAATGAACCACCCCGAGCGCCTCCATGGAACGCGGCAGCTCTGTGCCCCGCTGGAGCCCGGCAAACACTGCGCGCATTTAGCGCGGCAGGGCCGGACACTGGGAGCTTCATCCACGCGTCGGAAGGAACACTCGCCTTTTGTCCCGCCTGGATAAAGGGCGTTTGTGAGCGCTGCATTTCCAGCCCAAACCTGCACCTGCTGCCGGCTTCTCCCAATCGTCCCTCATCCCCCCCCCCGAATTCCGCATCGGGCATCAGGCGGCAGCAAGAGCTCTGGTTCAGGCACAACTTGCGGGGAAGTTCGTCTCAGATTTCCAAACCCACTTAAAACCGGGTTGAAGAGTCCCAGCTTCAAGCTCCATTCTTGGTGATAATCCCATAAACCTAAAGAAATTAAGAGGGGTTTAGCCTTAGTTTAGCTTCTATCTAAACCTCCTCCTGTACTGCACCACCTCATGCACATCCTTGCTGATCTTCACTCACTAATGCCATCCTGGAAGCACATGGGACACTCTCCCATCACCACAGGAGCAGGGAAAACTTCCTGCTTTTACCAAGCGCACTAAAAACCAGTCTGCTGAAGGGAAGGAACAGCGACAGATGCACAAGAGCACTAAACCCAGGAGCTCAGAGATCAGCTCTAATGACACACAGAGTAACTAAGGTCTGCTTTAGTGGCTCCCCAGCATGGATACAGGCTCAAGGGAGGACGGTGCTGCTCCACCCAGCACAAAGGAGCTGCTCATTCCCCTGATTTGCTTGGGGATTTTCTTCCTTTACCACACATTACCCCTGTACAACTCATGGGCAAAGCAGGTTTCTGCGGGATGCTCAGGCCTCCTCCTTGGCCAAAGCATTCCACAAGTGCAAAGCCGAAGCACTGCAGAAAGGGATGGCAGGAAAGGGGCTCTCCCCTGCCTGAGGGATGAAGGCCAGGACTGTAATAATCCTGACTCCATGCTGCATCAGGCGCCTTACAAAGGGTTTTTCTCCTCTGAAGCCCGTATCCATGAAGGGGCAGTGATTTCAAGAGACAGCAAGTATTTCAGCCCAGCGCTCTGGCTCTGGAGGGACTTACAAAGAGGAAAGCCACGGTATAATGTACCGCTTCCACCACCCTTTCCCACCACCACCTCACTGGTAAATACACTCAGCACTTATCTTATTTTCTAAATTGATGTGCTCAAGCATGTCATTACAGCACACACAGGAAACGCTTTGATCTAAGAACCTAAGACCAGTTAGCGTTGGTACAGCTAAAGCAGCAGCTTAACGAGCTTTAAATCCAAACAATTAAACGAGGTCCCTTGTATCGCTGGAACATAGAGTGGGGTATTGTGGGAGCCACCATTGCAGAGTCCATCAATGTCCACCAACATCAAGGAAAGGTACCACAGACTGTGGGCACACCCAAGGAGAAACATCTTCCAATGGGGTTTTTAACCAGCATCTCCTGAAGGATCCACTTTCACACGTATGAAGATAAGCACTGACCCCACTCTCCTAGTGAAGCTGTTCTCCATTCTCACCAAGATCCAAACCTGGCTTTCTCCTGGGAAGACCTCAGTGGCCCTGGCAGCCCGGGATGCAGAGGCTGCCCTGAAACCCCCACAGCCCTCCCAGGGAATGGAGACAGGGAGAGCACAAAGAGTTTCAAAAGCTCCAGGAACTCCTACAGAAGTGGAGGAGAAGAGAGAAACAAAGCTTCTAAAAGCAGACAGAGGGACAGATGGCTGTGATGGAGCAAGAAATACAATAAAAAGATAGAAACAGCAGAGCACTCTCTGAAAGTGTGAAACATCAATAGGAAAACTTGGAGGAAGCCCAGGCAGAGAGCTGGGGCATGAGGGAGGGGAGCACAGTGCCTAGCCGAGGCTCCGGTGCAGCAGGGATGCTCCCAAGGCTCCGGATGCACTGGTAAGCTCTGCCCAGCCCCGCAGCAGGACATCCCACTGCTGGCCAAGTCTCGCAGCTTGAGAGGCTCCACATGGAAAAGAGAATGGCCCAAAAAGATGGAGAAAAAGCCAAAGCAAAATAGAAAGCAAAAGCAGCGAGAACAAAATCCGGGCCAAAGACTCTTGATCCTTCCACACAGAGGTTTAAATCCCCTTTTAGCACAGAACAATCTTCCACAGAGGAGAGCAGTTCTCCCTGCAGTGGCCACCTCACCACATGGACAGCACCTGGGCAGCTCACAGGAGCGAAATCCCATTGGATTGAGGTGCAGGTGAGTCAATCAGAGACCACAGTGCTGTTTGTGGGCACACATCCTCCGGAGCCTACTTGCCAGTGAGTCAGGTATCACTGTGCTTTGCATTCATTACAGAAACATCCCCATTGTGGGAGAGATTAAACTTTCCCAAGTGTTATCTCCAGAGGAGAGATGGAATTCTCTGCCAGACAAAGCTCCTGCATCCCTCGCTGCCTCCTGCAAACCTCTGTGAGTTACTGCATCTCCCCTTCCTGCACACACCCCTGCGCTGAGTCCATGTGCTAGCAGGGTGAAAAGGAAGAAAATGGAATTGTATCCCTTCCCGCTGGATGTCTGAGCAGAACATTCCCAAGGAGCTGCCATAAGAAACAATTCCATCCTCATCCATCAAAATTAGCAAAACTGATTTTGCCAGAGAATATGTCACCTCGATGGCAACCCACAGCACTTCACGTTGAAGGACGCTAAAGGAGCAGAGAGCCTTTTATGAAGCCAAGAAACAAGAAGATGAGTAACTCGTCCTCATCCTTCCCGGAGAAAGCTTCATAAGGAAACCCATGAAAGGCAACTGCTTGTAGAAAACGGGTTTCTTCTGTTTGGAAGCTCTTTCTAAAATAACACTTGCCAGCATCTGACATGGCAACACTTCCCTGAGTAACACCCAGCTGAGCTTTGGGGGCTGCCAGGGAGACGAGAACAACCCTGATCCCAGCAACTTAAGTGCATGTCCTAATCCACGTCAATTAACTGACGCTCCATCACTCGAGTCCTGCAGACAGAGGCAGAGGGGCCATTGCAAGCACTGGGAGCAGGGCCGGGTCACACATGGGGCTCCAGCAATTAGAAGAACGTGTCCCTAAGGAAGCCATGGGCTTGGCTCGCCATGCAGGCAAATCCCAGGGGATCCCCCGTGCTTCCCCTGACCTTGCTGTCTTCAACCTGAATGACACGCAGTCAAGTGGTGACATCAATTAGTGTCGGTGGCTCAAGCCTGTCTGTGAGCAGCCAGCCCTCAGCCCTCCTACACCCAGCCACAACAGCCTCGTGCTGTTGCTAAGCCAGCAGCACGCTGCCACGATTCTTATTTTTAGGGCCATAAGCCATGGCTGGAGCCGTGGAGGTTCTCCTGAACATCCCAGGAGGCTGCACAATGGGAGGCATCGCCAAAGCCATGCATGGATGGGAGGCACTGATCCCAATGAGGCTGTAGATGAACTCCACAAAACCACATTCCTGCAGTGCATGGAAGCTCTGCCACTGTCCCCAGGCACACAGTCACTCCTTGCCATGGGTCCCTGTGCCAGCACATCCCCATCCCTGCACTTCCTGTATATTAGGAGACACATCCCAACAAACTCCATTTTTTCCACCTCCAGGGTCCAGACTTGGATTTCTCTTGCTGGAAGCATGTCACTGCTTCCAGCTACATGCTGTTCTCAAAGCAGCTTCTACTCAGCGTTTACTGAGAAGCCAGCAGAGGAAAAGCTTCACCACTCCCACCTCGCCACTTAGCCACAGCCAAGTCTCATCCCATGGATGCTTTGCCCAGAGCTTGGAGCGGGGATTTTGCCTCCCCTTGCTTCCAGGCAGCTTCTTCAGTAGGAACTGGCGAGCAGCTTTCTCTGCCCACTCCTGTGAGACACAGCTCCAGGGGATAATGCTGCCCACAGCACCAAGCAGGATCGGGCAGTGCTGGCAGCACCACTCATGGGGACACATCAGCAGCCAGGGCAGGATGGACGTGGTGCCACTAGGAATGCCACAGCACTGCCAGGAACACAGAGCTGCCAAGAGAGACCAACAAAAACAGTCGCATGTCAAAGTACATCTCCTGCCTACACATCATTCCCAAGTCACAATGAGACATTCTGCAGATCAGAGTTGAAAATGAACACTTTATGAATGACAAGCTTCATTTTTTTCATGTACCTGGGGCTTTTTTTGAAGTTGACTGAATTATTCCAGCACAGGCAGCAAAGGCGGAGGCTGGGGAAGCCTTTAACAGTGAGTTTTGGTGGGGCGCTTGCCCAAAGACACTCGGTGGGGTTGGATGGAAAATCAGAGCCAGGCTTGAAGGCTGGGGATGCACGACTCATTGCTCTGCTGGGAAGGACCTCAGTGCTCCTGTCCCTGCTTATTTCTACACAACGGCTCATCCACCTCCCTCCAGGCTGGATTTCTCCTCCTTCCCCTGCTGTTGATTGGTACTGGAGAGGCCAAGTCGCTTGGTGGTGAGGAGAGGACACATCCTCCTCCTCCACTTGAGGGTACCACTGCAGATCTCCATTGTGCTCCATGGGCATTGCACCCTGCAATCCCAGGTGAGGGCTTCACTGCAGCATCACTGGTCCTGCCATGGGTGGCACGGGCAGTTCATCTCCAGCTTGGGCAAGAAGCACTGGAAAGAGCTGAAGCCTCACCAGAAACACCCATGGTCCTCACTGCATGGCTCCAGGCGAAGGCATCCAGCACGGTGCTGGAAGGAGGCTTGAGCACAGTTTCTTCTTGCAGAGCCACTGGGGCCATGGGAAGAAATTGATAAACCCAGAAAGCACCAGCGACTCAGTGGCAGACAAAACCTCATTTCACAAGGAATCCTCATAAAACCAAATTAATGTTGAAGGATGAAGGCAGGTAAACCTCCCACAGTTAAGTTCAGGCCACAGAGACTCAGTTTAAATCTCCCAGCAGTTCTGATTTAATCAATGCATTTCAAAGTGAAATTAGATGAAGTACATCTCCATCACGGGAAATTATGTAAGCTATCAAAGTCTGTAGGTGCAGGTCCTGGTAAGCGCCACAGGAAATATTCAGAACAACTCAAATTCCATTTTTAAGGAGGCAGTTCAGGTCCAGAGTTTGATATTATTCCAGTGGAAAAAAAAACACTCCGATAAAAACCATGTTCCTGAGGTGAAGAAAGGCCAAACCGGCAGCTTCGAGAGCATCCCCAAGAAGACTCATCAGGTCACCCTCTCCCTGCAGACCATCCAAGGAAGGAGGAAGGAAAAACCCTGTGTTTTAAATGAGGGGGCAAAAGCTCTGATGAGGCTGCTCCATCCTCCCTGCTGATCCCACCCAACACACTCAGCTTCCAGGAGTTATCCTGCTGGAACAGTTTTGGTCTCAAACCCAAACTCTGTTGGGCTTAAACTGCTGTAACCCACCTCAGCATCACCAGCCCTTAACGGGAATAATGAGTACTGCGACCTGGAGCGGAGCAGCTCCCGCTTCCCTGGCTCAGTATATTGATTCCTGTAATCTTTCCTCGCAGCCCTGCTCCCGTTTGCTGCCGTTTCCAGGCTCAGGCATGCATACATTTCCATAATGAACCTCAGACCTGTCGGGAGTCCCGTGGATTATTCACACCCCGCAGAGCTGTTGTGCGGAGCCGCTCACATCCACACAGACACGACTGTCAATGAGCCATGCTGGGAAAGCTCCCGGCTCAACATGGGCGAGGAGAGGCAGGAAGGAGGTTATCGGGCCACCTGGGGAGCTCCTCTCTCCCTCCCTGTGGCTCTCCTCTGTGGGCTGGGCTTTGAGGGTACATCAGCATCTCCCTTTCAGCTGATGAGAAAGCAAACCCAGGCTGTGGTGCTGCGGTGCCTGGGGGTGGCAGCTCCCCCATCCCATGACACAGAGCAGCCCCCGGAGCACCCCAGTTGAGCAGCAGCTCCATGACCACAGGGCATTCTACCCATCACCCCACTGAGACATCATCAGTGCAACGCCATGGCCCTGGCGTTATTACAACGGATTGTTCATGCCCTGGGGTAGAGGCTGCTCGAGCCCCACACGATCCCCGCTGCCTCATCTGTGGAATTGCTGCCGGTTGGGAAGGATGAACCGCTGCATAAAAGCGCAGTTTATTGGAGCATTATTGTGGCTGTTAAGTATCATAGCCGGTGACACCAGCCGCATTTCGGTGGCAATCAATTCACCTGAGAGCAGCCAGCTCAGCCCCTGTGTGGATGCAGGATGAGTAAGGACTCCTCAGTGGAGGCCATTAACTCCCACTGCTTACTGCTCTCATTACTTTCCAGACTGCAAGGCTTGCATCTTTGACGAGCGGCTGAATCTTCATTTGACAGCGTGAACTTGATGAGTGAAATTCATGGAAAATGTTTGCTTTGGCAGGATCTACAAGGCCCATAAAGTTTCTCCGTGCCAACACGCAGGGATGTATGCTTTTAACGAGTGGTTTTATACAAGCGGGAAGAAATTGCACATGGTGTTTTCACTCCTACTGCAAATCACTCCGGAGCTAAACGCTGTTAAAAATCGTGGCATATTGTTTAAAGTATTACATTCGGAGCGACGGAAGGGAAGTCCTCAGCCAGCACTGGAAGCCAGGCAGACAGCACGCTGCAGAAAGCTGCCATGCCCTGCCAGGCAGGCACAGGCACTGACGCAGATGCATGCACGCACACATATGTTGGAGCACACGTGGGGAGCCACGGTCACTGCTGTCCCCCCCAAATGACAAACCCATGCCCCACCGTGCTCATGCTCAGGACCAGGCAGCACTGAGCTGCTCCATGCAGGACCAAGGGCCGGGTGACTCCGGGTCTGCAGGTCTCACCCTCCACAGCACAAGAGCAAGGCTGGCCCCAAGGTCAGGCAGCTCCTGCTGCCCCAGGCAGAAGGAACCCGGCTTGACCGGAGCAGTACGGTACCATCAGCAGCCCTCGGCACAGACTGTGCAGGGTGGAATGGGCACTGGAAGGATCTGCTGCTTCTCTGGGAGCGATTTTTCTAGCAGTCTTGAAGAAAATGAGGGGAAACAACATGGGAAATGTCAGAAATAAAGCCAGAAGCAATTAAGAGTGAAGCGAGAGCAGCAGGCAAGGTTAGCAGTAAAGTTACCTCCTATTAAAAATAAAACGCAGAGGGGCTGGAAGCCGAGGAGGTGGCAGAGGATGGCCTGACACCGGGAATCCAGGGTACACAGCAAAGAAATTCACAAGGCAAAACCAAGGAGAGAAGTGACCGAGAGGCTCCCGCTCCCATTGCTAAACTCTTTGCAAAATAAGAAAGCAGAGGGCATCCATCCTCTGTTTCCGAGATTGGAGCCTGGGGAACCATCCCTCCAGCTCCGCTGGCTTTTCAGACATCCAAAATCAAACCATCTCGGGTGCTTTCCCTAGGGGCAATCCCTAAGGTCACTACATAACCGCAGACTCCCAGGAGACTCTGTCCTTCCTACACACAGCAGCACATCCCCGGCAGACGGACGGACAAACGACTCTGGGAAGGTGCTCGCCTGCCCGGGCTGCCATCGGATGGGGATACAGGGAACTGAGTTACCACGAGCCGCTGGAATACTGTGCACGGCACACGCGAGTGTGAAACAAAAGCCGAGGGCTCCTCGGCGCAGACAAAACCTCAGTTCGAGTTTCACCCTCCCGGACGCCAGCCAAAGCCCAGACAGAGGGACAAAGCCTCCGGCAGCTCCCAAGGGCGATGGACAAAGGCCTCTAGCAGCATCCGCGGCAATGGGGGGGCTCTGCCTGCCTTCCCCCCACACCCCAAAGCCGCAGCCATGTTGGGTTCCTCTAGTTGCAGCGTGGGGTAGGGCTGGTGGGGGGGTCGCATCACCCCCACTCTCCCAGCAGCCATGCGGAGAGCCAAGTCCTGCTCCCTGTGGAGCAGCCGCAGATCCCGGTGGGAGCGGGGCTGCTGTGTGGGATCCGTCGAGCAGTGAGACCCCAACCCACTGGCCCGCTAGAAGGGGGGAGGCTGGGGCTGGCTGTGCCCCCCCGCCCACATGAATCAGGGTTTCTTCAATACACCGTAATGGATGGGGGGAGAAACGGATCGTGAACCTCACAGCAGCGGACTTTTCCTTACGGTCTCACTTGCCTAACCCGCCGCGCTGTACCTATGCGTGTCCCACCGGGACCGGCTCCATGCTCGGCGCTCCCGGGCCGCGGGGCCGTGCGACCGGAGCTCTGCAGCCACCGCTTCCAGGGAAATAACAAGATTTGGGCTCAAGATGACTTCGCAGCGGTAATGAAAACGTGTTACGTAACACTTTGACTCCCTCTCCCCGGCTCCGCAATTCTCGATTAATCACCCCAACAACGCAGCCATCCCCTCCGCGCGCCGCACATGCCCCGGGTACCGAAACGGGGCGGCCCCGACACCCTGCCCGGAGCGGGACCGGCCATGCCGAGCCGCCCCGCTCTCAGTCCGCACCCGCTCCGCCAAGTTGGGGCTGGAACTCCGCGACCGCTCCCCGAACGCGGCCGGGCAGCCGTAGCCCCCCCACCTCCCACCCCGCTGCCTCCGCGCCGCTCC
>JAOEHY010047275.1:4967-48644 GCA_025447955.1 Psilopsiagon aurifrons
TGAGTGGGTCCTACTGATCACTCCTTGGCTCTCCAATCTACGGATCAGCTTATGGATGGGAATCAGAGAGTCTCGGTTGGTGCGATACGGCCACCGGTGCACTGTTGTGTTCGCGATTGGCACTTGTTGTTTTTTGACCTTCAGCAACCTCACAACGAAAGAGTCCTCTTTCACTACACACGCTGACATTAGTGTCCACTTCTTCCATATAGGGGTGATTGATAGCGGCACAGACTGGTCCTTTGTTTCATTTGCAGTGCCTGCTACTGGTGTTGGAGTCGCTGCAGTGTCTGTTGTCGGGGCTGGAGTAGCTTTGGTGTCTATTCCTTTGTCACTGGATCCAGAGACCTTCTTTCTCCTTGAGGGTACTGGATAGTGTTGAGCAGGGCACTGCAGGCATGGGTCAGGCCGCAGCACGCTGCGGTGATTTGTGCTTCTCTGGTGTTGCCAGGACAACAGCATACTTTTTCCAAATGTTTTACTAGTTTTTCCAGATTCCACTCTTGTTCAGGGATGAAGTTCCAAAGCGCTGGAGGGGTCCACTGGCCTGGGTACTTGCCTATATTATCCCACACACTGCCACTCTTAAGTATCCATCCTTGGGGAAGATCTCTTGGTGGTTTTCTTAGAGAGTTACTTAACTTTAAGACCTGAACCATATGCAGCAGCACAGTGGTTCCTGGCAAAAGAACCAGGTTGGTTTCAAGGGTACTCACAATCTTTAAAATTCTCAAGTGCTGCTGTAAATAGCCTGGTGTGGGAGGAGAAGGAGTGGGTGAACGTATCCTCCAGAGGCTGGCCCTCTGAGAAGGAAAGGCAAAAGATATAACTATTAATAGTTCCCATTACGTGGCTGCAATGCTCAGTGCAGGCACCACCAGATCAGTTTCACAACCGCAATTCTATCAGAAGCCATTATTAAAAAGTGAGAGCCTTAGCTCAGGCCCTATAGTTGACAAGCATCACCGCAGTGAACACATACTGTGTTACACAATGCAACTCTAAGAACAAGTGCAACAACTCAGAGAGCAAATAAATCAACATTGTGACGAGTGACTTAATGCAAAACAATTAAAGCTTATAACAAGCTTTTTTGACACGCTCTGGTCAGACCTGTCGTTTTCTTAACCCCTCGTGCCCCACATTGGGTGCCAGAAGGGACTGTTGTGGTTTAAGCCCAGCTGGTAACTCAGAACCACACAGCTGCTTGCTCGTAAGCCTCCCATTCCTGGGTGGGATGGGGAGGAGAATTGAAAGAATGTAAATCCCATGGATTGAGATAAGAACAATCCAGTAAGTAAGGTATAATAAAATACTATTACTAATGATAATAACCATAAAGGAAATAAAAGGGGGGGGGGGGAATCAAAACACCAAACCAACAAATACAAGCGATGCACGATACAACTGCTCACCACCCGCTGACCAATACCCAGCCAAACCTGAGCAGTGATCAGTCCCTTACAGGTAACTCCCCCCAGTTTATATACCAGGTATGACATGCTGTGGTATGGAATACCCCTTTGGCTAGTTTGGGTCAGGTGTTCTGACTGCTCCCTCCTGCCTCCATGTGCATCACCTCACTGGCAGAGCATGAGAGACTGAAAAGTCCTTGATCAGGGTAAGTGCTACTTAGGAACTTCTAAAACATAATAATACAGCGTTAGCATCAGACTAAATCCAAAACACTGCACTACATCTGCTACTGGGTGAAACCAGGACAGGGACCAACCTGAGGCTGCAGGGGGGACTCCAGCTCATGGCGCCAAAATGCTGAAAGACCCTTTCTTGCTCCCTGGCAGGCCTGTGCAGGGCTGGGACACTCACCACGAGCCAGCCCCAGCAGAGGTGTCACCACACCAGCGATGAGCCCCCACAGATGCCGGGGAGCAGCCCGGCAGCCCCAGCAAGTCCCCACCGCCCTGCCAGCCACCTGCTCCTGCTCCGTTTGTGCTGTATTAGCAGTTGTGCCATCTCAGCCGCAGTGCTTGAGCCATGTGGATCGGCAACACCTCCCGCCAGCCGCCATCAGCCACGCCGTATTCTCCAGAGACAGTGGCCCTGTGCCATGCCAGGAACCGGAGAGCGTCTGGAGCTGCATCACCTACACACTGCAGCAGGTTGTGCGCTGCACACTGGACCTCACGGGCTGCAGGATGCTGCTCACCATGCCCCAGCGTGACTCTTTCTTCAGCTTCCTGACGGGGGGCAGCCGTGCCTCCACCATTGACCGCAGCCCCAGCCCCGCCATCTCAGCCAGCTGGGCAATGTTTGAGGAGGACGCAGGCCTGCGCTGAGCCGGGTGCACTGGTCTTGGTGTAGGGAGAGGGCAGCCACTGCCACCGACAGCAGCTGCTGCAATAAACTTGTGGTGTATTACGGCTCTCTTGGCCTCAGAAAACATGAGTGCACAGGCCTGCCCTGCAGAGCAGCCGCAGCCCTGCAGCATCCCTCTTGGGGACAGGCAGCTACAGAGGAACAAGGCAAACCGCAGGGTGATACCCAGGGAAGTAATGCTGGGGTGAAAGGCAGTAAGAGAGGTCACCCAGGAAAAGGTAGGGGCTGTCATGTTTCCACTGGGGCCAAGAAGAGCAACGCAGGCAGCTCCTGCCCGCACAGCACTGACCCCACACAGCCAGGGGCATCCGGGCAAGGAGCCACCCACCCAACACACAGAAACCCTGCTGCTGAGGATGGGAGAATGACAATTCTGTCCCTGAACAGGATTGGAAGGCAAGGCTGAAGCCCCACTTTACCCCACAGCTTCCCAGAGGTATGCATGACTCGAGCCCCAGCATGAAAGGTCCCTGGGGAACAGAAGCACCAACAGGTTCTTCATGAGCAGAGACACCAAGCTCAGGCAGTCCCAGTCCTTGCCATCATCCTGTTCTCTGCCAGCACCAGGGTCTTTTCAGGCTGCGAAGTTCATAGCTTAATTGATTAAGAGAAGCCAGTGAACACAGGATTTGCAGAGAGCTGGGCTGCAGCTGAACAGTGCTGAATACATGGCTCTACTTAACAGGCTTTGCAAAACAGCCCAGAGAGCTTCCCCCTCCTGCACCACAGCAAGAAGCCAGCCTGGGCCCAGGGGGTTGCTGGATTCTGGCCCAAGTCACATTAAGCCTTGCTCTTGGGAAAAGTTATGGTCTTTTTACAGACTGAATATTATGGGGGGGGAAGGGGAATTCTCCAAACAAAATGGTTCCCTACGTTATAGGAGGTTCAGCACAATTATTTGTGAAGACCAGAGCTCTAGGCGATCAAGTCCCACTCAAATTATAAAGGCAAAATTATTTCAGTGTAAGTGGCCAGTTACCTAGTTAAATGGCATATAAATATTCAATGAACCAGCATCAGTAACTGAAAGCTCAACCTGGCCTTAAAGGCAGGTAGAGTTTGGGGCTGTTTGAGAGGCCCATATCAAACCCAAGTTATTTACAGATGCAGAATATACCCAATCATTTGCCTTTCATGAAGTTTCTGCAAAAACATTATCCTTGTTCTGCTCAGCACAACAACCAGCCGAAAGCACAGTACGTTCCCACAGCTGGCTGTGGGAAACCCGCCTGACTTTGCTAGTAACTTTACTGGGGAATTTAAAGATTAATCCTTTCAGTGCCATTTCCTTAAATGTAGAACAGTCTGGTGGGGATTTCCCATTTTTAGGATGTCCTTCCAAGATGAACCAGGCTAAAGATAGCCTCAAACCAGGGAAACATCTAACTCGGTTACTCTCCTATTGCACATTTGTAGATCAAGCCACCATCTAGGATCACTCAGTTCCCTTCACCCTCCTCTCTCTGAGCACTTACTGTAGCTCTACTTGTCAGTTCCTGTAAAAACAAAAAAGGTGCTTTACCTGTGGTGTCACCTACTCAGAGGTCACATCTGCCCACTGCTCCATTTGTGGATTATGGCGCCTTTATGTACTCCATAGTGCTGCAGTTCTACCCCTTGACAGAACCAGCCTCAGCAGGACACTCAACCTTCTGCAGACCCTGAACCTGGGTTCCCACCCAGCAAAGCACAGGCAGCTCTGCCTGCTCCCAGCCACTGCAGAGCTGGCAGCAACACCCCTGACCAAAGGTGATCTGCACCACAACTAGTGGTGCTTGTGCAGCCATCTCTGTCTGCCTTCTCCTTTGCACTCGTCTGACATGCAGCACCAGTGAGTACCTTCTCCCAATGCAGGAATTTCCTCCCAGAGACCAAACAGTGTCTCTGGTGCTTGGTACCAAGTTCCCTCTGGGGGCCAGTTGACAGCATCCTGCTGCTCCTGACCCCACAAACCCAGGGCAAAAACCTGGGATGCTTTCCCCTCTGCAACTGAAGGATGCTCAGCCCTCATCCTGCCCCACGCTTAATGGCTTGAGTTGATAACTGTATGACCTGAACATGCGGTAGTGAGCGTGCACTGCTTGTGAGCTGGGAAGGGAGCAGATCAGGAGCAGCACAAGAAGGAAATCTGCACCCTTGCGAAGGCTCTGATGAAGGCTCCCTCCTGCAGGAAACCTCTTGCCCTTTGCTGGGACGGTTCAGCTGATGCCTGTTGTCAGCCACCAGCTAAAATGAGTAACCAGCTGTGCTCATCCTCATCTCTGACGAGCAGCTCTTCTCTAGGAAGCCGGCAGCTCACCAACATGCTGCAGAGGTAACATCTCAGAAACACAAACTGCAGGTCCCGTTCAGAGCTAGATGGAAACCACATCCCTTTGCTGCAGAATGAGACCAAAAGCACCAGGGGAAACAGAAATAAGCTGTTTCAAACTGGTTTTCCTCAGAAGCCTGTTCTCCCAAGCTGTCACACGCACTCTGTGCTCGGCACATGGTGTTCAGGCACTCTCCACACATCCTGCAGCACTGCGCTAATCACGAGATTACCCAGGTGCTTTATTTAGAGAATACTTTATTAGTTTCTGTAATCAAACCCATGTAAATAAGACCGTACATATTTAATACAGTGCGTTACCCCTGTACAAATGGAAAAAAAAAATTAAGTTTAACATTTCTAGACCAATATGGCTGTTAATTTCTGTACAATGCCAACTCACACTACAAGTGGGATACTTTTTTCCAAAGTTGACATCACAGCTAAAGTTTCCAAAAATTCAAATTATATATATATTTATATAAAAAGATAACCAATAGCGATCCACTAGGCATCGATAGCAGCAACAGCCTTTCCAGCTTCTGCAGTCATTTGAACAAAATTATACACATTAGACTCTCACCTCTCCCTTCCAAAACATGTAAAAAAAACACCCCAAAACCAAGGAAAACAAAAAATCCCAGAAAAAAACAGCAAATTCTGCTACTGATGTGGTACCTGGTGCTTTTTATTAGCTTTTTCAATCATTGTCTGGAAAAAAACCTCTAGAATAACATTATTAAAAACAGCTCCAGTATAGCACAGTCACTACTACATATCATAAGCAGGTACAGGGTATCTTACATTCACAGAAGTATCATACAGTACTGTCCTACAGCTATAATACTAGAGGATACAATTAAAAAGGCATTTATTTGACTTGATTCTACTTTCCAGCACACTGTGGGCAAGGAGGTGGTGCAACGTAGCTCTGATATAAAGAATGCACGTTGTAGATTAAACTTTCTTTAAGCCGATAAGGTTTCTTTTATTCTCGTGGCACAGTTCAAAGTGCTCACTGCTGTATACAGACATAAACTGGAAACCGTTTAGAAATCACTCGCATCATATAAAGATAGCTGGACAGAGGTGAACAGAACAAATCTGACTATTGATGCAATGAACCTTTCAATTCCAGAGGTGAACAACTGAGAGGGCAGCGGGTGTAGAGAACAGGTGGCCAAGTAGCATTTTCATACGGTGATCTAAATGCAATATTTTTCATCCAAGAAGCAGCAGCCAGCAAAGCACTGCCTTCAGAGGGAAACTCAACATCATCAGCATTACCCTGTGTTATGTCAGTCACACAGCAGAGGCAATCTTGCCAGCTATATGAATCCCTCTCTATTACAAGACAGAAGCTTCTTAAGTCACTAAAAACTTAACACGTATTACTTGGCCCAGCACCATCTTCAAATCTGCATGTTCTCATATTCATGGGTTTATAAAAAGATAAATAGCAGCTGAAGATCAGAGCCTGAAGAAAATGTGAGTATTCATCTTCTCATGGCTCGGAACAAGCCTCCCTGACTGCCTCCCCACCGATACTTCTGCTGAATTTTTTTCACTCTGGGAAACATACAGGTGTGTAAGCCAGTACATGCGCACACGTGTAGAACGTGCACACACCAAAAGCAGCCTCCATGCTGTTAGAGCAGACACAAGCCCAAGGAGCCTAAAAGCTCAGCTGGATATGCAGCAGTTCACATCTGTAACTGCTGAAGGCTTCTATGTCACTTTACACTGTTCAGAGCCCTGCAGGGAGAGAAGACTGTTGTCTTTTCCTTTGGGCTAGAAATTCATGCTGCTGTCATCTCATCCACCCTCCCCTCTCCCCCCCACCTCCATGGAAACACAGCCTCTAAGATTTTGTTTCTTCGGTTTTGATTGCCTGAGGTTTGATTGGTCCAGTTCTAACAGGTTTTGTTGCTGTAGCAGGCGCAGGGGTGGGCTTTTCCTCGGTTTTGTCCTGGCAGACTCCTGAAGAGTCAGCAATTGCCTCAGTGGGTTTGCTCCCATTCTCGTCCACTTTCTGCGCTTTGCCTCCTATGGGCTTGCTCTGTTGCTGCTGCTGCTGCTCAGAAAAGAATCTCTGGGTGGACTGAAGTACCTCTGCTCTCTGCTTTGCCTTAAGAAAGGGAGAAAATATGTTTATTGAAGAGAGGGCATTGGAATAGGAGTGACTTCACAAAAGCATCTCCTAAATGAAAGAGGAAGGACTGACTGCAGTGGCAAGACTTTTCCAGAAAGGCAGCATCCATCCAGCTGCTTCCTAGATGTCACTACATCTGTGCTCTTGGCTCCTCAGTAGTAGCTTAACATCATGCCGAAGCTTGCCTTGCTCTTCCTAATCCTCAACCCAGAAAAGAGGACCAAGGACAATAGTTTGAAGCATTATCTAACATCTTTTTATGACACTATTATTGCACAGTTTAAGCACTACCTACAGCAGGCTCAAAACAAGGCTTCACTCCACAGTGGAAGCCAGACATGACCAGAAGGCATGTGTGCCTGGACACTGCCCATGCCCCAACACTGCCATCAGCACCGAGGGCCATGCCAGCTGTCATTTCTGCTGCTCTGTTGTTTGGACTTCTTGAGTGGAGGAGCTGTGTATCACACCAGCAGAATCTACTCTCAGCACCCAAATTCCTCCCCCAACACACGTTTCTGTACACCAGACTTCAGAGTCTACAACAGGAATGCAAGTGAACCAGGTTCAAGGTTGTGTTCTGTGTAAGCTGTGGTCTTATCTGCTTCCCACTCAAAATGGGCACTCATCCCAGGCAGCCCAAACTACTGCTTGGCTTATTTAAAATTCCTCCTCTGAATCCTACCACTATCCTTGACTCACACCTGTGAAGTTCAGCCTTTGTGACTACGTGTTTTATTTGTAGGTTTACACTGTGCAGACCAGAGGCTTCAGATCAAGCACTTTGCTTTCCTGTCCAGGCTTAGCAAAAGCAGGAGTTGCAGTAAGAGTTAAATCTTTTGAAAGCTGCACAATTAAGCCAAACGCAGTCAAATGCCTTTTTAAAATTAAAAAGGTGTATTTTAATACAAGGAGCCTACACTACAATACAGTCTCTAAGCTTCCACATACCTCTCTATTTTATGCTGTTTTACAGAAAACAGGGCAGGGGGGATGACACACAACAGGTGGGCAAAAAAAGCAAAAGCCTGGAAAAAGAGGTCTTGGCTTTCATACTCTGTAGTTGCTCCAAGTAATTCAATCAGCAACAGAACAGAAAAACTGTGAACTCCAGTGTGCAGGACTGCAGCAACAGTCTGCTTTTACTGGAGCCAGATGGACACCTGCAATCTCCTGCACACATTTCAGTCATGCCATGAAGGCTAGAAGTCTGGAGGAACTGATCACAAGTAACCAAGTGTGACAAAGTAACTCAGATTCTTCTGAGCAGTGTTTGCAGGGAGATTAGGAAAACAGGACTCTATAGTCATATTTGCTATGACTGTCTAAATTAAATCTGTAATATACTCATCAATATACTAATCATCACCTGGTAAGTGTACAGCTAATAAACTGGTGGTAGAAAACTAAACGGACCAAGTACCTAGAATTTAAGGAGAAATCAATTATCTGGGGTAACTGATTCTCCTACAAGCAGACATAACCAGGAAAAAAACACATTCCTTTGCTTTTACACCTGAATGCATGGGTTTTGGCAAATGACAGTAGATGAAGGAGCTCCTTAGCACCATCTATCTGTACGAGCAACTTACTCTGCAGCAAACATATGAAGTGTCCAATGGTGTCCCTACACAGACACCCCATATGGCAGTCCTGCCTTGGTAAGAAGTCTGCCTCAACCTGAAGGGTCCCAAAGTGCTTTAACAAGTTAGACGACACTCATCACCTGCTAGTGAAATGCAGCCACCTCTTCTGTGGAGCATACCATGTTACTGCATTCTACCACAGACAATTAATCACAGGCATTTCAAACCACTGGGAGTTGAATCTCCAGAATCACCAAGTAATGAGGCTGGCTGGAACAGTGTGATTCAATACTGGTGTTCAGAGCTGGTGAGGCAGATGAGAAAAGAGAGCTAGCAGCAAGGTTTGCAGGCTTCATCACTTACTCAGGAAAACCAGGCTCTTGAAATCTAATTGTCAGATTGCCTTTGACAGCAGTGGCAGCTTCACAACTGCTGACCACAAGATCACTGGACAGAGGAAGCTCCCTACACTATTTTTAGTCTTAAGTTCTAATTAAAAAAACCCAGGGCTTAGAGGAGGTCTGTGTTCAGCTATTAGAGGCCCAGCTATACCGGCTTTGGGTCCAGAGGCATTTTAATTATGACATGATTTGCAGACACATTCCTGCCCTACAAGCTGTCAAGACTGAACTGGTGTTAACAGCACTGCTGTCCAAATACTAACCTTCATGTCTCGTTCAGCCTTCATCGCAGCCTGGGCCTGATTGCCTCTGGCTCCAGATATTGATCCACAAAGACCTCTGGCCACACGCGGTAAACGAGGGTGGCTCATAAGGCCTGTGGTCATCTGAGACGGCATCTGACTATGCAGTACTACTGGCAGCCTCTGAACAGGCGCTGGGAAGGTGTTAGTATATGGGGCTCTTACCAATGGAGGGAGCAGGTTAGGCTGAGAGAGAATCTAAGTGGGGGAAAAAAACAACAAAAAGAGACATTTTGCAATTAGAAAACTGCCAACTAGATTGCACGTTGGCATTATTTTAAATGGGGAAAAAGGTGCTGCTCTGCTGTCACACTCATGTCAAGAAAATAGGCTTTTATGTTAAGAGAGGCCATGTTTGAACTCCAGAAAAAAAAAGCCCTGTAGTGCTGCTGTACCTGAAAGTAGGGCCAACTTCCACCCAGTGTGCAATAAGGGAGAAGACCCATGCCAGGCAGTGGAGGACTCACTAGTAAAAGCCAGCCCTGGAAAGGCGAGGTAGTTCCTGCTAATGGCAATCCAAAAATCAAATCTGAAATCCTACAATCAAACACTCCAAATGCTGAAGACAGACAGAAATATCCCACATTTTTACAGAGGCTGGATTTCCCTAGCAGCCTGGCTACAGTCACCTGCAACAGGGATGTACCAGCCTTGTAAGCTGCGCTCCCTGCAACGCCAGAAGCAAATTAAATCCTTTGTAATCAGCCCTGCTTTGTTTGGACTCCAGAGACCCTTTCCAACCTGAACTGCTCCACCAATACTTTAGAAATGCATCTCAAACAAACAACTGCAAATAGGCTTTGTCTTCAAGCATTTATAATATGCACTGGGACCCTTCTGAGACACAAAGCTGCTCCCCTTCCCCAACCAAATGATCTGTTTTTGCAGGATGAGGAGCATTACAGCTGCACGGGGAAGCCAGCGGAACAACAGTCTGTTCTACACGATTCACAAATTGTACTAGATTCCTCAGTGTGCAAGAACTCTCAAAATTAAACACACTACAAAACCTGCACTACTAGTTAGCAAGATCAGAGTGGGTTGTTTGTTTGGTTTTTTTTGCTTTCATCTTGAAATCATGCCATTTCATTTTAAGGATTTAATTTTGTATCTCCCTATGGTAAAACCTGAGGGAACACAGCCAAGTTAAGAGTCACCAGGTCATACAGAGAAATGGATTTGTTTGTAAGAAGCCAGCAGTCACCTACCTGTGGTGCAAACTGTGCGGGAAACGGCTGTGTCATTCTCACAGCAGCAGCTGCTGACTGAAACTGCTTCTGGTAGACAATGCTGTTCATTTTATTGGACTGATTGTTAGGACTTGTAGAACTGGCCCTAAAGAAAAACACGCCAGTTAGAATCACACTGCTCTCATTCAGATGTTTTTGCTTTTAGTTACGTCTTAACTAGAAATTCAGCATTGGACAGCGGAAAAAAAAAAGTCTCTTACAGAAGCTGGTATTAGATACCCTTCGGTAACTACCACTAATTTAAAATGCAAGCAAAATCAGAACTTAAGAATACAAAGAGAAAAACCAGACATACTAGGATATGGAAAGATCCCAGGGTATGAAAGAGATCCTTCCCAAAAGCACTTGTAACACACACTAATGTCAAAAGTGTTGCCCTTCCCATCCTTGCTACCTTACGTTTAGTCCTACACCTCTACAACGTTTGCTCTATTGCGTCAAGTTCAGAGCCTGTCACAACAGGCATTAAGCATGAGCAGCAGAAGCTGCCACGTACAGCTGCTTCCACTCTGACCTGCTGTCTAACATTTCAAAATGCACTTGACGCATTTCAAGAATTCATGGAAAATACTCTCCCTATTTCATCTGGCTAAGAACATGACCTTCCATTAAAACTTAAGAGGGAAAGGCACTAAACAGTCCCCAGAAAGAGAAGAGCGAGCAACCTACTTTAGGAAATGAAGCTTTTATTTGCAGAGCGTATGGGTGATACTTGTAAGCAGCGGGGCTCCAGTGGCAAGGAAGCCAAACATACTCGGTACACACCAACATTTTATAAGCTTAAAGAAGTCTTTGTTTAGTTTTCACTTTGAGCTCTTGAGACTTACTATGCTTTTGCTGACCTTCCCAGTACTCTGTACACTTCAGAGCAAAAGCTTATGATAAGCCCTGCTTTGATTGCTAGAAGAGACATCTCATGTAGAATCTCTAAGATATATACTATCAAGACAACTGTCTTAAATGCTGACTAACTTGCAAATTAAGTTTCTTCTTCTCATCCCTTCACTTTTTACTCAGGTAAAGTACTGGATACATGACTTCAGCACTGAGTTCAAAAATCTCATTTCCATCTCACTAGAAAAGCATGAACACTGTCAGTCTGCTACAGTGAAACCCACCAAATATCATTACTATGCACAGGAGCACAGCTTTCAAGAACAGAGCTAACTTGTAGCAAAGTTTTGTTTTCAAGTTCTTTCAGCCCCCTAGGGGTCTACCGCAAAGTCCATCTGTGTATGAGCAAGATTCTAATAGCTCAATTAACCAAGTGAACCTGCAAACAGTTTACTAGTTTTACTTGTGAGAAGCCTACAGATCTTCCAGTGATTCCTAGCTCTCTAACAAATGTTGCCACAACTGCAGCATAAGCCTTTAAGTGTTTTTACCTTGAGCACTGTAATTAAGGTAAACTGTCTTAGTTTTATACCAAACTACATCTTCCCTACCATGCCTATACTTTCCTGGTACAATCCCAGGTAATTTTACATGCCTTGCTTAGTGTCACTTCATAAAAAAATATTTTAAGTGTTTTATTTCAGAGCTATGTACTTTTGGCCAACGACAGCATATCTGATGACCTACTGGAATGCTGCTTTTAAGCTAAGATTAAGCACTGCATTTTTGTATTAGTAGCCCCATACCTCATACCTTTCAGAACTGTCTGCTCATGCATGACTAGGTACATTTTCTACCTCTGATTTCAAGGAATTTTGAGCTTAAGAGATTTACCGGAAGGGACTGGAAGTTGGAGTAGTACTTCTACCAGTAACTGGTGGTGTTCCAGGTTTAACATCGATGCCACCTCCAAAAGCCTTCAGGTCCATTTCTGATATCTGAAAAACAAAACAACCAACATGTTAATTCTAATTCAAAGAAATACTATGTTTACTAAGAAACTGTCAGCTTACCTCACATTTTTCCCAGCAAAAACAAGTCATTTAAGTGGAGCTGAAAGCCAGATTGCAAAATGGCTTATTATTACTAAGACACCACCAGCACCACAAGCACCTCTGTGTACAATTTTTCTGCACTATTTGGCACTTCCAGCAATGGCAATGACTTTCTAACTTGATCTTCCTGCATAATGAAAAGGGATTTGTGACTTACTTATCTGGCCCTAAAAAAGTGCTTCAGGGTTGATATTTCCTTCCCCATCTCGGGTATCACATGAAAATTTTTAGATATAATTGTAAAAAAAGCTGAAGTAAAGAATGCCATAAAATAATCCAGTTTCATGAAAAAAATAAAAAGCAGAGCAAAAATGGAGCTGTCATTTATGTGAAAATATCTCCAGACTAATTGGAGCAATAAATCTTGTGTGCTGTTTTTGCAGATACACTCAACAGAATAAGCTAGTCTCTGGAACAGCAACAACAATCAGTTAAATACAAGTGGCTGGTTTAAGCTGACTTTCTTTAGCAGGAACATGATGGAATCCTCAACAGGCAGGGAAGTCACCAAGGCCACCATACCACTGCAGTTCTTTCTTATTTCTTGTTGAAGTAAGTGTTAATTTTACAATGACAAGTGACAGGCTTATAAAAATTATAGACATGAAAAGATTTGGCCAGATCCTATGAAGCTAGAAAACTGCATGGTGCAAGAATCTCCATATACTGCGGTGGTGACAGGATGAAAATTTCATTTAGGTGGTCTGTAATTCTGGTTTCCATTACTGCTGAAGACGTGGAATTAACAATTGAGAGAAATTTTTCTGATCACAGCTGTAAACCACTGGTACAACAGGGTCATTTTATACTCAAAAGCACCCTAAAATGTAGGCCACGAGATATGAGGATTTGAGGTGCAACTCCAGAGTTTATTCCCTGCACTGGTGAAAGACCTTGCTGTAGCTGACAAAAAAACTTAGCTGTGCTCATGTCCAGTTACCACCCACTGCTCACCTGAAAGTATGCTGCAACTGCGTTGTGCTGCACACTATCCGAAAATCCCAGGTGCCTGTAAATCTGTGATTCCATCTAAGACAAGAGACCTTGATTGGAAGCCAGCTCCATATATCCCCTCATCAACAATTACCACAGCAGCTCCAGATAAAGGCTAGGACAGGATTCCCTCCTAGATATTCAAGTTTCTTGCACTATTTCAGTGTTATCTCCTTACTGGAGCTGTCACTCAAAGAGTTTTCTTCAGCTGCAAAACCAGCCTTTTACACATCAAAGGTCCTGCCTTTCATACAACGCTGTGTTCTCAATATACACCTTGCTGTGCTATTCAGAAAAGCAGGCCCCCAGCAACATTGGAAGAGTTTAATTCTGGTTTAAGGTCACAGCTGATATAGAGTCCATTGAAGCCCCTAAAACTCCAGTTCACTGCACTGGAAAGACTTTATTCCTATACTACTCACTCCTTTACGAGACCAAAATAATGTGATAAATACATACATGACCAGAATAATAAATAAGCCCTAACAGCATAATGTTGTTTGCCTGCTGCTCTAATAATGGTTCTGTACTACCTTCTGCATGGTTTCTACATGAAATACCCCACAGAGAGTCATTATCAAACTAGATATTCCTGCAGTGGAAATGGACTAGTATCGACTCAGGTACAAAAACTCACCTAAACCTTTACAAAACACACAGACCCAGTCACTAAGGACCTAACCTTGACTGGCTTTTATATCTTCCCCTCTCTGCCTTTTAAAGCAAAGGCAGTTTTTTAGATACAAGGTCAGCACGGGTTGTCACGCCAGTTCTATAAAACAGGATACAGCTGTGCTTTGTATTAATTTTTGTACTGTATATACCAATATTGTTACCTTTCCAGTTGCAGCAATCATGCTATGCTGAGTTCCTGCTGGGATCAACCCTCTGAAAGGCTGGGTTACTTGTGCAGGTCTGCTTAGATTTTGAGCCTGAGCTTGTGGTGGTGTGTGCTGTAGTGGTGGTTGTAAAGATTGGGGTAGGGCAATAAGTGGCTGTGCTGTGGATCCAAAGTTGGGCAAAGAAATTTGTGATCCTGGCAAAGGTACTGTCACCTAGAAGAAAGTACAAAACCAACAGTAATGTATACACAGGGGCCTATTATTTAACTTTCTTTACTAGCTCTATAATTTCTTAATGAGTTTGTACATTTATCCAGAGAGCTGCGAATGTTTAGCCTGTCTTTATAATCAGTTTTAACGGCATTTGTCTTTGCTTTTCAGAAACAAAGCTGCATGTTAGTTCCTAACTCATCATTCAACATGATTTCATTGTATCAAGAAGTAAATTTAATTCAACACAAAATTTCCTTCAAATACGTCTAGTCATCATAAGGACACTCTCTGAGATGAAAACTACATTTTACATTCCCGGACTCCCAACAGCCATCAATCCTTGCTTAAAAAAAGCCACCACCAAACATCATGCTATCCCTTGCCTGTATTAATAGGGAGTGCCGTGGGCTGAAAACACCACAGAAGGGTAGTGATAAATGTAAAAATACCACAGCAGTGACCTGACTGACAGGAGTTACTGCATTTCCTAGTCTGACCATCAATCCACAGCCTGCAAAATTATATTCTAAGTGCAACTAGAAGAATGATATTGTCCAGATGAGAAAGACTTACTAGGGTCCTGAAGGACTAGAGAAGTATAGACACACAAGCTTAAACCCATTAAAGGCACTAACCCTTCTGAATTATCTTTAAAACCTTATGCTAGATTTCAGACAGAAATTTGATTCTTCTAGATTTGTCCTGGCAACTTTTCATACATATATATTGTAATAAACCTGTTCATCATTGAGCTTCTTTTTCATTTTTTAAGGCCACTTAAATAAAAATTGAACCAGAAGACGGAAAACACTGGACAGCATCCTGTGAATACAACAGACTCCTTGCACACAACAAATTAGCAGTTCTTTCACAAAAGAATTAAAACCAAAACATAAAAATTCACCAGAGTTTATTTTACAAGCCTCCTGATGTAGGTTAATGGTTATAGACTTGGCTCTCTTGTTCACATGTATGATTATCTGTCTGCTGACTTTTTTCTTCTGCATATTTGGTATCATTGCCATATGTAGCAGCTCTAAAGTTTCATCTCAATCAGATCTGATATTAACAATTAGGCTGCACTAAGCACATGGAGCTTGTCTCTCTCTAGATGCCATCACTGATACCTGTCCTCATAAAGGCAGTATATGCCTCAATCAATTAACAATATCACTATGCCAACTGAATGTTTGCCTGTCACTGGAAAATGAACTATTTAAGGGAAGGACGCCAGAGACAAATGATCAACGTGATCTTGTAGGCCATCCAACTTTTCAGCAATTCAGTTTTTTAGTGCTGTTGTAGTAGTTTTCCTTAGCTATCAATTTTGGAAGAATTAAAGATTGACTCAGCCCCACAAAACCCACCATCAACAACATGCTTTTAAGAAGAATACAATTTAGGAAATTTACCATGCCACAGTTTACCTGCTGGAGAGCACTGGGAGACTGTGCGGTGTTGTAGAAATTGCTCTGTCCAGGCTGTTGAACTTGCCCAGAGTACAGATTAGAAGCTTGAGTGAGTGTAGCTCTGGCCTAGGAAGAGTGAGACACACCACAGACTAAGAACACTCAGGAGAGCAGTTCTGAGACAACATGGCACATCATTCTGTATTTCAGCCAGTACAGCAGAAACCACAGGCATAGGAAGCTGACAACCTGAAGGTTTCAGCATGTGATAAAGCTCTCATTTGCAAACGGTATAAGTGCTTTTTAATTACCTACTGTAACAGAAATTAAACTGGAAGCTCCTATTAGTAACTGAGATGCAAGGAGCCCTGTAGTTTGGGGAATAATCCTCCATTCAGAGATTATGCTAACATACCATTATGAAATTACATGAACATTCTCTTCCAACCATCTTAAGTTTCCTGCAACCTTGACTATCATGTAATTACCAGAGTTGGGCTTATCCCAGGCTGAGCAATAACCAATTTATTATTGCATTATCTGTATCAAACCACTGCAGAAGTTCTGCATTTTGGAGCATTTCCTACCTGGAGAATGTGCGTATCAATCAGCTGAGAGCCTCCCAGTCCTGAAGCTTGACTAAGCTGATGCTCATATAAGATAGGAATAGGCTGTGTATTAGAAGTCTGTTGAAATGCCAGGCTTGACTGTGCCTTAGCAAGCTCCTGGTGTTGTACTGCTGGGAAGTTGTGTAAGGCTGTACCAGACAGAACTACTGGTGATGGCTGAGACAAACCACTTTGCATAAAAGCTTGCTGGGATCTGTAGGGAATTGAAGGATAACACATAAAAATGCAGACAGAGCTCAACAAGGAGCCACTAAAAATTAAAAACATAGGTTATATTCTTTAAATGGAATTAAACCACTTAGCTCTATTGAACAGATTTTCACCTGAGAAAGGCAGGTTTTTTTCTATTTACTTTGCACACACCAAAATAACGGATGCTACTAAAGCCACAGGAAACAATGGCTAGGCTTTCATTTAAATTCTAAAGTACACTTGGCTATTTAGATGTGCATGCTAAAATAATTTTTGCATAAGTTAACAGTAACATATAGAAACTACCAGTTCTTAGTTCATCTGATGTAAGGTAGGACAGTGACGAAGTACCACTTGCGAGTAGTTCCACTTAGTCATGAAGTAAACTGCTTTGTTCACTTCACAGATCTTGGTAGACCAGCTTTTAACATTTACAGGTTAACTCACTAGATGATGACAACTGTGAATGTTCTGACTTAAAAATACCAGCACAGACAACACAGCCTTTAATTTTAACAACATATTCAATTCTCTTATCACCACAATGGGGAAGCTGCAGTTTGTTTAAACCCCCTTCCACTCTACAGCAAAGCACCATAAACAGGTCTGTTTTAGTCCACCAGAAGTATCTATCCAAACATTTCTTTTAAGAGCCTACTTACTGAGCAGCCACCTTCAGACTGAAGAATCAAGTTTTTAAATAAGCGTCCCTTTCAAAACTCTTCAGCTCAGAGTAGAGTGTTTTTCATGGAAAGACACTTTCCACTTTATCACTTACTCAGTATGAACCAGTGTAACACTGGTCCTGTTAATCTGCTAGCGTAGTGGCTATGCACTTGCCAAGCGGAATACCCGGGTTAGCTTTGTTCCATACCTTTCCTTAATTGCAGAACAGCTGCACTCTGAGCACTGGAGAAACTTTTCCAAAACATATGCTGAGGCCTCTTGTCAATGTAGCCAAAAAGGTTTTCAGAAGCTTTGTTTTTTTCTAAATCCAGTAACCTATGTATCTCAAAGCTTATCCTCCTCTGCACCTTTAATGACGTAGGGAAATATTCATACTCATGAACAGCACAACCCAAAACTCCATTTAATACTGGGTTTGTGTGTGACCAGATCAGCCAGCAGCATTTATGTAATACAGACCACATGCCAGACTGACTGCATTTCTGTAACTAGTCAACTGTTTGCAACAACTTCTATCAGCTGTGGCAGGACAAGCAGAATTTGCTCCAAAGTCAGCCAAGCACAAAGTCAGGATACACATGTTGTCAATTAAAACTTCTGTAGCTTCAGCCTTCTGCATTGCAACAAGCAGGTTTTTCTACGGCACATGCAAAACTCTAATTATATTTTCAAAGAAACTTTCTCAAAGTAGAACCAGCAAAATTTGTCAGAATTACACCACTGTGAAGTAGAATTGACAGGAACTGCAAGGAAGCTTTCAGAAAGGCTGTCTCAAATACTAGTCTTCCTATTATCTTTTGTGGCAAACAGAAAACATTTATGCTAAAACATATCCTGCTATCCCCTACACATCTGAAGTTTCTAACACCTATGGGGTTCAAACTAGGATTTCAAAGTGTTTCAAGGCTACAATGTTTGTCTGATTAGAAAATAATGAGTTACGGAATTAAAGGGACGGATTCCCCCCCTTTTTATTCTCTTAGTATGAAAGACCAATGCTTTCAACTTTTCAGCTTTGTTTCCTAAAGATACAAAATATCATGCATTATTCTTGAACCAATGACTTCATAACTACATCTGCACATGCAAACTAGCCAGACAATCCATACAGAGTTCTCAGCCAAACAGACAAAAGGTATTTGGGGGAAAATGAGAAAATGAGGCACTTACTGAACACAAGTTTGCAGAACAGCAAGTTCTATAAATTCTGCCACTCAAAACCCAAATAAATTCGTATATGCTACCTACCTATAAGGTTGTAAGGATGAGTTGAACAACTCTTGGGCTTGTGATACAGCTGGTGCTGCTCCTAAACTCAGCTGAGCTTGATGCTGTCCTTGTAGGGGTGCATAGATGGGGATGGGGATCTGCTGAACTGAAGCAGGCTGCATAAAAAAGAAACCATTAAATATCCCAAGGACAAAAGTAATGCAGAAAAGCCAGTTAAATGTGTGCTAGGATTTGTGTAACACTATACAAAGTAAACAGAAAACTTCAAATCCCAAAGCTGCAAGCAGAGTTGGTTTTGCTCCCATTCAGAAAATTACTTTCTAGTTAGATTTTACACTTTTCCTTGCAAATAACCAGCAGAAACTGAATCAGTCATTTAGATTTGCATACAAAACAACTGCACAAGATTGAATGCAATTTTGTACTACAGAGGTTGAATAAGCCTGCACTAACATGGCCAGATAAACACCTCCTTTGAATATGTACTTAACATGGCCAGATAAACACCTCCTTTGAATATGTACTTTTACATAAAATATATTTGTGAGTGAAAGCTTGCTCTCTCAACTTTCATGACAAAAGCTTTCATTCTCAGGAACAGAAGAGATCAAACACTGCCTGCATGCATCAAAATCAAACAGCAAAGGTAAGCAAGACCTCATTTTTGCAGCCTTTAGTCCCAAATCTCCCCTGCTCCAATTAGCTCATTAGTAAGCTTTAAACGCAATATGGACATGGAAGGGGAAAAAAAAAAAAAAAGAAATCTCTGAATACCTGAGAAAGGCCTGGTTGAAAGCCTTGCTGTTGGGCCAGAGAAGGTGGTGCCAAACGTGCATGTTGAGTATTGAATAGATGACTTGTATCCATATAAAATGCTGGGATTTGAGCTGCAGTACCTCAGGAAAAGCAATAGAGTTAGTACCCGATTCCAAACATCTCCTTGCTACAAAGGTTTTCATCAATAGCTAGTGATGCAGCCACTGTTGGCACTTCCCAGTGTGACAGGTACCAGATAGACTTGAAGACAAAACACAACTGAAGAGCTAGGCACCTAACCAGCTTTGTTATCTTTTCAGATTCACCCCCAAGATCTATTGGTCTTGCATATGCATCTCCAGCCCCACTCAATTCTTGGGCGATGAGCACCAGCTCCTGGCCAAAGCTGGCATTCAGGTGAAGGAATGCTAAGAACATGCTATACTGTCACATCATTTAGATTAACTATATGTAGGGTTTTCTTTAAAGAGAAAAGCCATGATTCTAAATTATTGCAGCACTTTAAGAAGTCAAGACTAAACCATTCTTGGTCTTAAAACAGTGATTTACAATTCTGGGACAAAAAAAAGATACATTAAGAGATTCAAACCACTTTCCTCAACAAACTAACAACATGGCATTATCTTTACATTTACCAAGAGAACTTGCATATTTAGCACAAGACACAAGTAGTATTTGCTTACAGAATGTTCTCCGACATTCTGTTTTTACTGCAGATAAAACCAGAACTGAATTCAACTTTCAAGCTTCAAAACTCAAAAAATCTCAGACCAGTGGCTTCTTAGCCACAAACACTATTACCTGCTGCAGACTGAGACACATAGACCTGGGAACTTTGCTGTTGCTGGGCAATGAGGGATGGCATGCAGCTCAGCTGGGAAAAGTGACTGGCAGAAGCTAGGCTGCTTGTCTGCAACTGCTGTGGTTTCACTTTACATATATTAGGAGGATCTGAGGTGCTTGCAGTCTTTGTACTCAGTGAAGAGGTTGTATATGTTCCAGCTCCTAGGAGAAGAGAAATAATAAATCAACAATAAATTCTGATAAATCACAAACCAGCTACAAAAATTTCAAAGCCTCATCTTTCAGCAGTCATCATCTTTCGTTTGCTGTGAAGAACTCAGGTAGAAACCAGAGCTGCTTGTGAACAGCAGCTGGACATTTGCTCTGCCTATTGCATAGGGGTTTTGATACAAGCTGTCAAAGCTTTGACTCCAAAAGCAAAAGCACAAATGAAAGTAACACTGCTAGTAGCTGGATATCAGGACTGCCACTTGTTGATTCTTCAAGCACTTCTCACTGCTTGAAGAATCAACCTGCTTGCCTCTGCTGAACAAAATGAAACAAATAAGGCAGCCAACAGCGTAAGTTCACCTCCTGTTTCAAGTCCATATAAGTAGCATAGGTGGAGAGATATCTTAATGCTCTATACAGCTGACTGAAACAGGTGAATTATTACCTTGTTCAAAAGGTATTTGGGAAGCTGCTGTTCAGATCCAACATTTCCTACTAGTGTAAAACTTTTGTTAGCTTTGCACAGAGCATAATTCCAAAGGGAATATAATCTCTTGAAAAACAACCAAGGAACAGTACAACAGGATACTATAATCTTGACTTCAGGTACCTGAAAGCGAAGTTGTTGGTGTAACTGAGGCCACAGGAATAGGAGGCATTGATGCGCTAGAGAAGGAGCTGTAAGTACCACTGCTTGGCCCAGCGTTGCTGCTGCTGTTGCTGCTACTGCTGCTGCCACCAGCAATGGGAGATGCTGCTGAAGTCACTGGCGAACTCTTATCCCCCATGTTTGGGGAATTCTCCCATGCTTTGCGTGCAGACTCCATCTGTTTAAAAGAAAACAAATTTCCTCATTTATTAGGAAGTTTCAAGTAGTCAAATAGTCGTCATCTTTTTAACAGTCCTTCTTAGTTCAAAAGGCAATTCAGGCTTCATGCGAGCCTCTTTTTAAAAAGTCACCATGATCGTGCAACTCTGTTCATGCAAAAAGCATACAGCCTTAAGCTGGAGCTTCTTATTTGCCACAACTGCACACGTGCACAGTTCATTGTCTTCACATTCAATGCTCAAAAGAGAATTCACTCACACTAATTTGGCTTGGTTTTGTTTGACATGAAGATCAAAAGACACAGTCAGCAAAAGAAAGGTAAAAAACCTCTAAATATTTCCAGTAAGTCCTTACTTACAAGTTATTTGGGCCATTTAAATGGAACAGCCCCTTGCTTTCTCGGTAAATCATCCACTTTGAGTGACCACCAAAAATATCTAACACTTATTTCAGTAAACATGAGTAGTCAAGTTTAGATTTCCAAAGCATCTGCTTGTTTGAGAAGCAATCACAAGCTGACACAGCTTGTACAAAGGGCTTTACATGAATGCTAAAAATGCTTCATGCTCCTTATTTCTGCAGTAATTCTGAGTTTAAGTCTTCTGTGACAAGGAAGATGAAACTTCAATTTAAGTATTTTATACAGAATTATCTTCCACCAAAAGTGGAAAGAACTACCGGTTTACTGCAGCCAATAACCTAATTATTGGTACATGAGACAAGCAATGACAAGTTTTAACTGAGACAATGTTGAATGACTACTGAAAAGGAAATATTAATGTTCAGACTACACTAATTTAAAGGCTCAAACACAGTCCACAGACTTCTCTACAACCTTCAGCTGCCCCCAGCTGAAGAAAAAAGTTTTGCTAGCAGAGGTGGATGCCATAGGCTAAAATTGCTCATCTGGTGACTATACGATTCTCAAGGCCAGGTTCTGTCTTTAATGGTATATGTAAAGGGACAAATACATACTCACCAACAAACCTGACCTTGGATCAACAGAGCTTGGGATTTGCAGTCTGTGAAAGTCATACTTTGAACCTACCCTGTTTTACATGAGTTAGGCACATGGACAGACCAAACATGACTTAGGATTGCGTAGATGTTTCAAAAGTAATAAAAAAAGTAAAGCTATCTCAAAAGAAGTGGGTTACAGGTGATCAAGTACACTTTTCCATGCAGGAAGTGGAATTCTGTATTCCTCGAGAGAATACAGAGTAAGGAGGAATGACTTTGTTACATATCAAAGTAATTTTCAGTTTCCTCTCCACAACATTTTCCTCCAAACTGATTCCAATTCTTGCAGACAGGGAAAACTTCAGAACTGATTATTAATCTGCTGAATTTTGCTGAAGGTGGAGTACAGGCAAGACTACAAGCTCCTTTCTAAATATCACAGGCTCTGGCAAGACAGGGTGAAGTGTTGTACTGCACTAGTATTAAGAGGAAGTGAAGAAATAGCTGTGAATGTCTGCATAGAGAAAAAGTGCAGAAGCTTCTATTACGTTCAATGAGTTTCACGATGCTCTGAAGAAATTATTCATAGTAAAAGTTAACCTACACACTGCCTTTTGTCTTCCATTTTCAAATTTTTATTAAAGAGAATATAAGATAGTCTCGAGTTTTCTAGCAGCTTTGCTTTTGGGGAATGCCTTAATCTCTTAACAACTTCTTATGCCAGAAAAAAAGATGTAAAAGAGATTGGTACTCTAAGAGTGCCTATGCAGCACCATCCACAGACCAGATACGGAGTAAGAGGCTTTACATTAAGTGAGGCTGAGGATGGTGGTGTAGTTGTGCTGTTTGCTTAGTTACAGGAAAGTAAGAGCACTAGCTGGAAATCACAGCTGCTTGAGGCTTCTCTTTACCATTGACCCAATGAGGCCTCCACATTGCAATGGTAGTCCAGTATGTATTACCCCAAAACTTAGCTGGAGACACATACCAATGTGCACATCCTTAAGTATGACAGAGTTTAAATGACCAGAAAAAGAAATTCAAAACATGTCGGATTCCAGATCAGATTTGTATGGAACCTCAGAATGCCAAAGAGCGCCAAGCTGCTCAGTTTAAGATTGCTTTGAATTTTCTTTAGCTCAGCTCCTTACCTACCAATAGCCCCATCAGCTAAGTCCTTAAGAGGATGTCTGCCTTGGTAAAGGTGTGTCTAGCAAAGTTGCTTCAAGGAAGCAAGAGATCTCAACAAGCCTTCCCCCATAAGACTGCCTCATACCCACATGCTGGCAGAATGATGCCAAGCAGTGGGAGCAATTGTGGCTCAGTTCCCTGCCGAGTTTCCTCACAAAGAACTTTCCATGATAGGGGACTGAGGAAAAAGGAGGGTCAAGAACTATTCCTTCATGGAAGCAGAGCTTGGAGATTTGGTTCTTTTAAAAGAATGATGGAAAACCTTTCCTCTCTGCTGTACCAGAAGTATTTTTTAAAAGAAGCAATAATTATATTGAAGAGGGAAACACAAAGAGCAGCTCTGCTCTGTCTGGACCAGAAGACAAGTCTTAGCATGTGCTTCAAAACAAGCCTTCAGTGTTTGCAAAAAGGAGGTAGAGCTCCAAAGGCTAGAATAGAGAAATTAGAGACAAAGCTGCTTCCAAATGCCTTTCTATTCACATTTTGGTCAATGTTCTTCAAGGCAGCCCCAAAATATGGATCTTTGACATACTTTGTTAGCACACATCCAAGATCTGTCATTGACTGAGAAGGTGATCAAATCACTGACACCAGAACAGCAGAAAAAGAAACTGTAGGATTAATGACACAAACACCACAGTTTGCCTTCTAACTGAGTAATGTCACATTCTTTGTAGGATCACGCTGTAGTAACATTCCTACCTGCATTACATGTGAATCAGATGTCCAGCTGCTAGCTAGAAAGTGTCATTTTCAAAAAATGCTTTCAGGCGCCAGAAAGTCAGATTATGGTAATTTCTTACACAAAAATGCAATAGAAAACCAGATTATTGTTAAATTACTTGTCCCTCTCCAGCCCTCTTCCATTTTTGCTGGTCTATTGTTTTAAAGTAACTTTCATTTTCAGGAAATAAAGTGTTAAAAAAGAAAAGCAAAGATTCAACAAGAGATCATTAATAACTATCATCTGTAGAGATCACTAGCAAGCAGCTGTCAAACCATGCCAGTGAGAGACAAGTCCCACTGTGGTGATACGGTGGTATGAAAGAGGCACAAGCCTCACTGGGATTGACAACCAAGTTTCGCCAAAGTGTTAGTTCTGCATCCAAGCCCTAGCTTCATTTCCTCTTTCCAAAAATTAGACAAACTAAGTTCAAATATCACTCTTCCTTAATACTAGAAGCAGCAACAGTATTTCTACTGGTTCAGTCACCTGCAGTCACGATCACAAACAGAGCTAGGGCACCAAAACAAAAAAACCCCAAACCAAACAAAAGGACCAAAACCTTCTAGAGATACAGTAGCAAAGCCAGAGTCCAACTCTATGTTAGTGAGTTATACAATGCACACAATCCAAAATCCAAAAAAAATAGGAAAATTATTCAAAATATTCTATATACTCACTCTATGCTAGAGAGCAAAAACCAACACAGCACAACAAAACACATTCTGACTAGCTGATCAAACTGCCCTTCATAGACACCAATATACCACCTACATCTCACTATTCAGAACTTTAGCCATTCAACTCAATACCACATTAACCCTGAACCAAAATCTTACAGCCCATAAAAATCAAGTTCAGCTTACCAAGCAACTCCTTACAGCCTTCAATACTAAACCAGGCAACTTACTTTCAGATAGACTCTCAGAAAACCTCAGTCAGATTCTGATGGTTTGTCATGAACACTATGGTACAATGCTAAAATACTAGGTTGGTTTTTTGTTTCAGGGCATTTGGAGCCAAGATTGGTTGAGATGCCAAGTGTTAATGCAAAATGGGGTTAGAGATCTATAATTTAACTGCATCCTTTGATAGTCTTGTGTTCCAGCCATCCATATATATGCAAAAGCAGTTCAGCAGAGGAAATTAAAGGAAGGCTCTTAAAAAAAAAAAAAAAAAAAAAGGTCACCAGCAAGTTCTCCATTAACTTTTTCCCCTGCATGCAAGAAAACGACCCTTAGAGGGATGTGGTACATACCTTGAGGGTGAGGTCGACGGTAGCGGGAGAAACTGGAGTTAGGCTGGAGCTCTGTTGTAGAGTCTCCCTCCTAGGGAGGGGGAGGGTGTGGGGCAGGGGCACCTGAAAGGCAGGCAACACACATCATATTCTAACTATGTCTACTCAAAAGCCCCAGAAAAGCAAAGCTCAAGCTTTATTGAGCTACAATTTCTTCGATGCTTGAGCATTTTGCAGGGAGATTTTGATAAAATAAGGTAAAAATTTGGTAGGTGGGGAAAGGCCATTCAGCAGGTTCTGAGATGCTTGTCATCTCTCTTTAAAAGGCTGAATGAAGACTAAGGTTCTAAAATGTCCATGTCTTCTGCATAAACAAATACCAATTTTCTGCTTTGGGATTTAAAGTATAATTTCAGTTTACTGATATGAAAAATTCTTCAAGACAGGTTTGTCCCCTTCTGTACAAATACGGTACATGGGACGCCATGACCTTGAATTCCAAGATTCAGTTTCTGAAAAGAGGAAGCTATAAACCTCCAAAGTCACATGACCATGAAACAAACCAAAATGGATGTGCCATCCAATAACTGAATTCAAGTATCTTCTCTTTCAAAGGATGAAAGATGTGAAACTTAAGGAAATAAACTTGACATAATACTATTGCTCTCTTTGCCTAAGAAAGCACTTACTGATTTCCTAGAAGTTTTAAATAAAGTAGATGAAAAATACTCCATTGGCCAGTTTGTTACTTCTAACCATTGCTTTCTCTATTCAGAGCACACCTAATGGACTTCCACTGTATGAGATAAGGCTAATCCAAAAGACACAGAAACTGAAGCTTTGAAGCAGGTAATAGCACAGTTCCTATGTGGACAGAAGCCCCTATATTCTGTGTTGGAAATCCAACTCCAACACCCCACAGGGGAGCACACACTAACATCATTAACACAAAAGAATTCAGTCTTCCACACTAACCACCAAAGGCACAGATCACAACACCACCAGAAAACCCAGCAGAAAAGTTCAACCAGTATTGCTTCCAAATGGCTTTAAAGGATGCTGCAGTAAGCTGAAAAGCGTCTTCATAAAAACCTGAGATCCTACTGTATGATTCTTTCTTTCCCCAATCAACAAGTGACTCAACTCTGAGCTAATAGCTAATTCTATTTCTGCTACTCAAAACAACAAAAATCACAAGATCCAACCTCTCTGACATCCCAGCACACTCAAGACAAACTTGATTCCACTGCAAGTCAGAACCCAGCTGGTCCTCTCAATCGTTACACTATGCTCACAGTCAGGATCATTGGTTTTATGAGGACTGTGAACATCTCATCTCCATAGCAACAGAACAACTGAAAGCCGATACTATCTGCTTTCAGAAACCATGAAGCTGCTTCCTTTACATGCAGCTGCTGTGATTTCAGGCTACAGTTCAGTAGTGCCCTGTCTGTAAAAGCCTTTCTTCAAACTCACCTACAACAGGGCTTTGCTACTGGTACTAGGATTCAAGTCCCAAGTCCTGCTGAGAGCACACTTTCTCCTTTAGGCCTACCTTTTAGCTTTTTTTTTCCTTTTTTTCAGAATTACCCCTAGAAACATCACCATTTTCTGTGCTCTTCAGCTCATTTTGGCTGATCAGAAGACAAGAAAATACCTGAAGAATTCCAGAACAGATACTAATCAAAACCAAATCCACTTCAGAGTAAGACTACTGAGCAATACAAATCTAGTTAACATGAAAGAAACCCTAGTGACTTGTTTCCTGAAGGCACTATTTTGTGCTTTAAAGTGTGAAAATACTTTCTTGTCTTCAAAGTCAAGAGGATCACTGCAATAGACTTACGTTCGTCACCAAAGTCTCCTCCATTTTTGTACTGCTAGTAGCCACTGTGTTAGGATGAGAAGAAGGTGTAGTGTAGTCTGTTACAGACTCCTGTGAAGAAAAATAATTCCATTAAAATATCTCCCTTACCTAAATTAAGAGTTCAATTTCTTGGACGGATGTCAGCCTTTCTACAGGAGGAGTTCACCAGGCAACAGAAGAACAGAAGATCAGAATTTCATCCTTTTTTTTTTTCTTAGAGGGCATGTCTAGCAATTTTTATTGCTGAATTGCTACTGAGGTCAGAAGAATTCTTAGGAGATTACAGTTTGCCTCATGACCCCACAACATACGTCTGGAGACAAGCCAAAATACAATCTGTAAAGGAAGAATATACAGAGCAAAGCACTGCCTGGACACTAGTCACTGAACTGTTCTAGTGTAATCATTTAGCCATCTGTAGGCATTTCTAGCCTATTCAAAAAGTAAAATGTATTAGCTGAAAGCTTTCTGTAGCTTTAAATAGAGAATTTTGTTTGGTAAACCAATGACAAGTAAGGCCTTCCAGATTAAGAAGAACAAACAGGAATAGTTGGAATTTGCAAACCAATTTTTCTTCCTTTAAGTTTTCTCTCTGAAGACAGCTTCTCCAGATGTGAAGTCTATCTTCTGATTTCTGCACTGGGCAAGTGATTCCAAGAAGAAAAGGACTGAAGTTTCCCATCTGCCCAAAGGATTTCCTTGAAGTTTATTTGTCACAGTTTAAGAGGACCTTAATGTGCGTAATGAACAAGCTCCAGTTTCATGGACCTAGCTGTAGCCAGTGGCTATTTCAGCTGCAAGTATAAGCTGCCTGATTAAAGCATCTCATTGATAACACTGCCAGCTATCTACAGAATGACCTACAATGAACAAAAAGGCACTGGTACTTCTGCAAATTCATCTCAAACACTGGTTTTTATTTCTTATCACTGGATATCTACTGAGCTTATTCTGAACAGGCAAACAGGTGTTACCAGAACCTGACCCAGAAACTCTGTTAGATGAATAGTGTGACTCTGAACTAGCCAAGATCTACTCTCCAGAAGCACTGCCAACTCCAAAGTTTTCTACGTCTGAAGTCCAGAAAAGGCTCCATTTTCACAGAATCAAACACCAGGAAGTAACTGAAGAGCAAATTAGTAGCAGAACTGTTGATGTGTGCCTGGACCTTCCAACACATAATTTTGAAGGCACAAACCACAAAATACTTGTTTAATTGCATCCAAGCAGTATGATGGAAAACCATTAAAAAAGAACACACTCAATTTACTCCTCAAGTCTGTGTCAATGTCTCCTAAAAGAGCAATTAAAGCACTAAGATTCTAACAAAGAATCTTCCTTTAAAGGATGAGCTTACTTTGGTAAAAGAACAGGACAAGCTAAACCATAACAGCAGTGAGAGAGGACACAATGTGCACATCAGCTTATTTTTGTATTTCCAAAGGAAACGGAGACAAGTATATTCTCCACTTAGTTATCTCCTTTAGTTGTTAAACTGCTCACATATCAGTTCTGCGATGTTTTCCATAATCTGAACAATTGAACTACAGGTTGCACATTTATATTTGGTTCCAACAGACAACCTTAATTTCGGCAGAACAAGGCTGCTTTAGTCACAAGGTCCTTCTAATGAAGCAATGAACAGGTTTGGGGGTTTTTTAAGATGCTTTACTGCATAAGAAAGAGGAAGCTTTTAATATAGTATTATTAAAATTCCTTCAAGGTCTGGGTGCAATTTTTATGGCACCAAGATCCCTTACAAAAGAAATCGAATCAAACTAGTGCTAACTTTCTCACTTAGGAAATGTGCAGCATAAAATCACTTTTTCAGTAGAATTAAAATCGAACCACCATATCAACTCTGACACCTTTAGAAGTACACGTACAATGCTGAACTGTCCTGTAAGGACTGCTCACATGCTGAACATGCAGGTATGACAATGGCTTAGCCACTAGAACTGTAGTTTAACCACAATCCTTCCTTAACTAGCACATTATGTCTAAGAATCTCTGTTAGATATTGTTTATCACCATAAGCTTCTGTAATTCAACTAAAGTGATTCTCCTCTACAACTGCTTTACTGAAGAAACCAATTGATTATTATAAACCAGTAACAGTAATAGCTAGAACAAAAAAGTTGTACATGCTTTTTCGGAGTTATCTGCAAGTTATTTATACCTGAAGAAGAAAAAGAACAGGCAAGCTTTTAATAACTACCTACTTTGCCCCAGAAAAAGATCACAAAACCTGAAGTGACTTTATGAACAAAAGGTCAAGGCAGACCTCAGAGCTGACCTTGCTATAAAGGATCAGTGTTTTATATGGGATTAATAAGCTATTGATTTTTCTGATTCACATAAATCATCCAAGACACTCAAAGTTTATTCTCAAGTACAGCCTTTGTGCTTTTAGAGGCATCTCTGTAAGACTGTTAACGAACTCCCTATGAAACACTGCCATATCTGTAACCAGGTATTCACTGCTCCCTGTGATTTGAAAGATTCAGAACCTTAGGCATGGTAGGGTGGGAAAAGGCATAGGGTAAGGCGTTTTACCCAACTCAAAGACTTTACACATCAGATTGCCTTTACTGCAAAACATACTGCAAAACCCAAGAGACAGCTGCAATTGCTTTGGAGCATCATGTTTATGTTCTAAACTTAAACATCACCCCAGTATGAGCCGATTTCTATTCATACAGTTGCTAAGGTAAAGCAGTTTTGTATGATAAAATGCGCAGGATTTTAAGATGCTTGTTCTGAGATGGATACAGTTCTCCTACAAAACTTCTGCTTCTGAAGGAGGCCAGCTGGCTTGACTTCTACAGACATTTAAATCACCTCACCAAATACACTAAAGAAAGTATGCCTTCCTGAAAGCTGAGCAGCAGTCTCTGAAAAAGAGCATTGAAGAGTGTCAAGAGAAATCATTTAGGTTTGCTAAAACTTCCAACACTTGACACTGGAACATCAGGTTAAAGATGTTATCACTTCTTCACTCATTAATGAACGCAACAGAGTACAAAGACAAGAGAAAGCAGTTGCAATACAAACAATCACAGGAACCCCAAGGCCAGACCAGTATTTGAGCCCATTTTAGAAGACACTTTAAAAAGTATCAAGACTGGTTTACTCCTGCAGTACCTAGATGAAGCTTATCTTACCCAATAAATCTGCAGGTTGTTGGTTCAACTCCCATAGAATACAAAATTTGACCGACCACCCATCTCTTCTGCAGAAAAAAAACTTGCTGATGCCCCAGGAACTGCTCATGACAAAGGAATTCAAAAGCAAATCTGAAACAGTTGAGGCAGGAATATTGAGGCCAATTATCAAGTGATTCTATTAGCAACCACTTAATGAAAAAATTACTGGGAATTTTCATGCCCAGCACAAACTGGAAGATTTCCTTTCATCCTGGTCTTCCCTCCAGAAGACAGAAGCTTGGCACTTGGTACTGTGGTACCTTGACACTGTGGCAGTTCTAAGGCCAGAAAGGCACAAAATCCAGATTTCCCTTTTGAAGTTCTCATACTTCAAAAACACAACTGCAGAGTGGAAATTACGCTGATTTTAGTAGAGCCACTGTATATCAAGTTAGACTGGAGTAATCAACAAAGATATGTTTCCTAGTCTGTATGTGACTTAGGAGAAGCATCTCCTGTGACCTTGAGCTCTGGTAAAAGGAGCTTGAAAGGCAGTGAGAAAGGGCTCGACACCTACAAAGAGCCTTGTTACGAAATACTTGAGCAAGCTGGTGCTGACAGCTCTACATTTCTGATTCTGCATGTAAGAGAGGCACTTTGTCCATTTCTGGTACCAATCTAAACCCTTCACATGTACTTACAAGATGGAAGCTACCATGAAAGATGGGAAATCCCAGCACTGAGGTTTTTTACATATTTGCTATTCAACTCAAAAATCAAGTTTGCACATGCTGCGTTGGACACAAGTATCTGCCTTAACACCTGCTCTGTTAACACTTCATTGAGATAGCATCTTCTGTTTGCATGATACCGTAGCAAATGAAAAGCCAAAACTGTCTTTCCTCCTCCCACAAAGGCAAAGATAAATCGTAAGTGAACTGCATTTCAGACTCTTCTAACAATAAATGCAACTTCAGCAGAGGATCAATTTTCCTAAATGGCATCAGGAAATTTCTGCTTAAGACGAGGAAAGGGAAGATTGAGACAGCATGCAGCAAACTCATGCCTAAACTCACAAAACTGCTTTAAAAGCACAAAAGAAGCATTTTCTTTTACCAAAGCAGATGTTACTATTAAGTAGGAGCTACCAAACTGCAGCTTCTTTACATGCGAGAGATGACAGCCATAGTTCTTCTCAAGGCAATGCTGCTCCAGTGAAGGCAGTCCCTGCACAGGTCCTTAGGCAAAAAGGAGAGCACCCCAGTGGACGTTTTTCAGCCAGTGCTATCGATGCACCACAGCTAATAACTGAGCTGCAGAACAATGAATCCCGACAGCAAGTCATCATCTCATTGTTGAGCAGCTAGAAAAGGCAGGGTAGTTCCATGCAGACAACTATAATGAGCCCTCAGATCCTGAAAGAGTTCTGCAAGTGGTACCTTAACAATATCCAAGCCAATGGGAGCTGACATACAGACCTTTTAGGTAACCACACAAGCCTTATCCAAGACTTTAGCTTTAGAGATTTCTTTTTTTCACAGAACAGCACTTAATTCACATCTTCAATTCACCCATGCACTCAACCAATGACTGCACACACTACTCCAGTTCTGAGCTAAAAATCAAGCGCTCATCTTGCATATCTCACATACATGTTGAGTTTACAGAATCTGCCTATACCAGGCTCCAGCTCTACTCTGCAGCACAGCTCAGGACAGAGTTTCCACATTCATAAGGCAGCAAAAAAAAGTTTTAAAACTTTCCAAGCTCATCTTTATACAGGGGCACGAAAACAGCATGGCTCTACACCACTTCTGGCAAACTGTTTAATTCAAGCAGTACCACTATGTTTCACATCTGCTATTCAGTGGTCTCTGCTGTCCAGGTACCACTACAAGACAACCAGATGTAAATTACATCATTGTAGTAACACTTTATATATAGTGCTCAGTAATTTGTATTTTTCTTACCTTTGTGTTTGTTCCAAACTCTGGAGCAGACACAGATATCATTGTTCCTATTTCCGTGCTTAGTTCACTTGCTGCTTTGGCTTCCTTTGTAGTGACAGGTTCTGGACTTCTGACAGAGGTGGGAGATGGCTTCTCCTGTCCCTCAGGCTCTCCCTGTTGGGCATCCTTCACCTTCCTGTTCTTTAAAGAGCGCTCTTTCCCAATAGGACCAGGTTTATATTCTTTGTTTTCTACTGGACTCAAGTCTGGAAGCTAAGTTAGTGTTAACTTGTCAGTTACTTCTTCCCCTTCGTGTCCTATTCCACTAGAATATTTTAACATGCTCAAAATAATTTTGTTTAAACCTAACAAAACTTTCCTGAAGAATAAGCATTTTCTAACAGATAAATAATTTGAGGCTAAGTTAGCAAAATGTACATGAAATGCATTCATTTTTAACATTAGGAATCTAAACCCTCGTTTTCAAACAATACACGTTTCATGCGAAATGACAGACTTTGACTAAAGATCTAGTTAAAACCTACAGCAGGAAGCCAGCTTTACTCCCCTTAAAAGAAAAGCACAACAAAGTATAAAAGCCACAAGAATTCATATACATACAGGTTATTTAGATTTTCAGAATGATGATTTTGCAGGGCCCCAGGAAACTAGAACAGAAGACTAACTTCATTTAAAGATATTTTGATGTATGGATGTTGGCAGCATTTTTTCCTAGGAACTGAGCTCTAAGGGGATAGCCAGGAAAAATAAAACACCTACACCCAAGTGTTGCCTGATATTGCAGACACCACGGCTGGAATAATTGCTGCAATCCAGCAGCTCCTTTTTGTGCAGCTGAATTAAAGCAGAATGAGGGGCCTCAGGGAACGTGAAAGCTCTGCCACATCCTTTCTGGCTGAGACTAGTCAGCCCTATTCACTACAGAGCAGCTCAAAAATTCCTCAAAGGCAGTCCTTAAAATCTTATTCCTTTGATAATGGAGAGACAGAAGCTACTGGCATTGACTCTAGAAATATAACCAGCTGTTTCAGGAGCTAGATGAAGACTCTTTACAATACAGTGTCTTTGGGCTTTGGGAAGACTGGAGTTTCCCTGGAGTTATCTGGTACCCTCAGGAGGTCAGCAGAGAATAGCTTTCTGAGGGAAAGAAGAAACTAACAATAAAAGTAGATGCCTGAGCTCTGCAATGCTGCCATCAGCAACATTAGACCCACCTCAACTTGAGTATTTTTAACTCCAGCAGTTTACAGAGGCAGAAATCCCTCCAGACACTTTAAGGTCATACTTGGAAAGGTAAATTGTTTTGTTTCAAATACGGCCCTTTTACATTACCTATGTTAGTTCAACAGTCTCAAACATAAATTTGTATTTAGGCTTCAGGGTGAACAATATCACAGTGAGGGTGGTGGGTGTGTAGGAAGTTTGTTGGGCTTTTTTTTCTTGTCAGCAAGACAGTTAAAAGATTACAGCCCTCTCATTCAGAAGAGTGCACAGAAATATTAAACCCCACTGAATTTACCATTTAGTCACATATTTGTCTTTCAACAAAATCTACAGGAGTCTTAATAGCTATAATGAAGAAGAAAAGAGTGTAATCTCTCTCTATATTTAACTTCAGGGCTTGGCATCTTTAAGTGATTTCATGAGGGCAGTTTTAAGCACGCTGCTAATATATCTGAGGTATGGGGTTTTAATGTGCTGAGTTACTACAATTCGCCATCAGTATTAACTACTGCCTATTTGTCTGCAGTATCAGTTATATATTTTGCAATAAAAAACATGAACTGCAACATACCCACCAAGTGCCTCATGCAGTAGAAGTTAAATTCATTCAATGTGTGACTGCACTTTCAGATTACACCTTTTTTTTGGGAAAAAACCCCAAACCAATCCAAAAACAGCCAACAAAAGAAACACCCGGTCTTCTAGAAAAACTAAAGAAAGGACTTTAATTACGTCAGGACTGCTGCCAAATCTCAGACATCGAGATAGATTGAAATAGCTAGTTCTGTAAGTTACCAGCCAAGTTCATCTGCCATAACCATCTCTTTTGAGGAGTAAGAACCTGGTGCTGAGTACTAGCGATGCATAGGCAAATATGCACTGGAGATGGAAATAACAGGAAAATACATTTCATTAACCAGAAATACCACCAAGTGTAATCTAAATGACAAGAGGAGAAAGCATTACTCCTGAGTGTAACAGAAATACAAGATGACGATAACGATCAAATGGAGTGCCAAAATCTCTGAAGGGCAAGTGACTTTTTTTTTTTTTTAGGTTGAGATAAATTTGATTAACTATTTAGTCTTCCTAGATTAGCTACAAAGAAATAAATTAATTATCCAGACATCAGCATTAGAATTTGAGACTTCAAATTAGCAGCCCCCACATTATTCCCTTTCCTCAAAACACTACTTTTCCTGTAACTTGATGTATTACTCATCACAGTAACCTGGCTACAAAACTAAGCAGGGCCCCATGCATCATTTGGAGGAGGGTGAGGCAGGCATGGTGGCAGGAAGAAAAAGAGAAAACTGTGGAGATGTAGCCAAAGCAGAAACAGGATGCCTGCTTCAAAACTGCTCTCAAAGCCTGAGTGAAGTAAACTCAAGAAAACAACAAAAATCCCAAACTACAAAACAAAACTGTAACACTCCACCACATCCACAGTCTCCCAACAAAGCTGCTGCACATCCGTACTCCCATGCCTGCTCTAGCCACTTCCCTTTTTCCAAACACAGAATCAATGGACAAACTCTGCTGGGCTAGGATATTGTTTACTTACACCTGCTTCTTGAACTGAATTCCTCATCTTCTTTCCAAGAACCAACTTGTTGATTTAGGAAATATAAAAGGAGAATGCAATTTTTATCAGTTTAGTCCTAACTGAAGGAGTACTCTATTCCATTATTTTTAACTCTTTTTGCCTTAACTTCTTGAAGTTTAAAGGTTTGTACTGAAGATAGGGCCTTTTACCTTTTGTGCTTTGATGGGTCCAGCCCGAGGCTGTTTCTGTCTTTGCTCTTTTGGCTCTGGTAGCTTATCAGTGGACTTCTCAGAAAGTACAGAGCCAACTTCATTGTCACTGCCACTGGAAGCTGGGGCTCCAAACTGAATAGTTTCTATACCAAGATCAACTCCACCTTCTTGCCCAGGCTTTGTTCCCTAATTAAAAAGTAAACATTAAACACATTTTAAAAGTTTTCTAGATCAGTACAATGCCGGTGGTTCAGAAAAGAGCACAAAATATGCCCAGCCAAAAAACACTAAAAAGGCACTTTTATCTTCTGCCAGCAAAAGTATTATTTTAATTGCAACACATCTGTATGAGTAAACAATCTATGAATGTACAATTCCTCCTCCTCAAGTTCCTACTGATCATACAAGCTCAAAAGTAAGAAAAAAAAGCCGTGAAAAAATATGTAAACAAGATCAAGACAATGAACTGATAGAGAAGGGGGAGAGGGACAAACGCCATATTAAAATGTCCAGATTCTGGTTCACAACATTCTCCTGAAAATTCAAGAATTAATGTTCAAGAGGAACAATAAGAAATTAAAAGTTTCCAGATCTCCTCATGCAGTTTAAATGGTCTCCCCTAAGACTTATGTCACATTCTTACTGTCTAAAACAAAGTCATGACCTAAAAAGCCCAACAAAACCACAGGACTTCAAACGTAAATTCAGGTGTATGCAAATTCTATGGGATAAGTAGGGCTAACACAGAAAGCCCCATCTACTCCTTCTTGTACCACTGACTTAAGAAGGGAGGTAAAAACATTCAGTTCCTTGGAGAGATCCTGTTTCCATCTACATTACTGAACTGCACACAAGTGTTCACATGCAAACTAAGCAATATTTTCACTTAAAAAATGTGCTGAATAACAGCTATCAATAGAATGTGTGAATGACTAAGTTTTCATTACAGAGAAATGTTTTTCTATGCTGCAGTCATAAAAGCACTAGCCTGTATCCTGTGTTTCTGTACTATCTCCCAACTTCACGGAATTCTATACATACTAGTTTAAGTAAGTGCACGTCTGAATAAAGGGATAATCTGCACCCAATCCTAATGAGATATAACTTGGGTAAACTTCATATACAGCTACTCTTCCCTTCATTCTTACCTCTGGAGATGTAGCTGAACCAAAAGATGTCAAAGGCTTGTTCCAAGCACTGACGGAAGGTGGCTGAGGTGGGCTAATGGGTCCCACTGACAATTAAGAAAAAAGAGGGTTAACATTGCCCTCAGTGTTGCTAAATGCTTTTGACTGAAGTCATCAATTGACTGAGAATGAAATTACAGATGTGTTTATTAATAAGCTTTGGTGAAGAAACTGTTAACCTACTTAGCAGTTAACAATATGCTACCTATTTAGCTGTTTCCAAGTGGGGAAATCATCATGTTTAGAAAAATGATCAAGCCCAACAAAACAGATTTCTGAAAGGAGTGACAGCTGCTCATTCACAGCTAACAAAGAAAATAACGTAAAACACAGTAACATTGTACTGCAAAAATCTCTTTTCAGAGGTATTCATAGGATACAACACTGCACTTGGGAATGCTGTCCTCTATTCCTTGAGCACAATACAGGCAGAAATGAGACATCAACAGAGAGCTGGGAATCAGCACTCTCTAACTACAGTGCTTGCCCTACCCCAAATCTAAGACACCACTTACATTTTTTGGAGAGGTCATTTAGAACTGCTGAAGGAGGCACCTTGTTTTCCCACAATTCAGCTCCCAGACCATTGTGAGCCTGAGGGTTTTGCAAAACTTTGCCTGACACTGTGTACTCTGTGCTGGCTGTTCCTCCTGCAGCCTGGTTTGGTGGCTGAACAGAAGCTGGTGGCTGACCCGGAGTCTGCGCTGTACATGGAGGCTGTGCCTGAGCTTGTGCCTGCTGTGCAGCTGCAGCTGCTGCCTGTTGCTGCTTTTTGGCAAATCTGGGTGGGAGCTTGGAATTCTGACCTCGGCCTTTTTCACTTGATCCTTTCTTGGTCCACACCTGTAAGCAGAAGCCAATTTTATTCTTACAGCTGATAAGTCTGTACAGACAATCAACTGTACACTGTGTTGTAGCAGAAAGCAAACTGATTAACCCTGTCTTAAAGAAGTTTATTTTTTAGGGGTATTTAATCACAGGAGCAATGATTTCTCATCCATTTTCCTCTTGGAACCAACCAATATACAAGCAATAGTATAAATCTTTATCACAGTATGAAAAATTGTGTTTTCAGTTTGCCAGTTCCACCTGCCTGGCACTGCCCAAACAGGAAGCACAAAACATGAAGATGACTAAGTAAAAATTAATATTAGTTACTAATTCTGAACAACTTCATATTAATAAAAGTATCTAATTATAAGTTGAAAATACAGTTTCTTTGGAAGGAAGATTCTGCACACTTCACAACATTCCCAGTACTGCAAAGAGCTCTTCCCCACTATAAATGCTGGTCTTGTACCTGCACTGTTTGTTCTTCCTTCTTTCTACGCTCTTCATCTTGCAGGCGTTTTTGTTGCTTCTTAGACACCACTTCTGTGAAACCATCATCATTCAAGTTAGATTGCGAGTCTTCAACTACTGTCACTTCAGGGTGATCATCAATGATCACAACACCTACAGAAATATAAGTAAAGGTATAGATGCTGCTTTTAACGGCCTCAGATGCAGCGCACCAAGCCGAATTCTGCTTTAGAGTGGAAGCTACTTCCCCACAGATATTGGTCCTGATTAGAGGTAAGCTTCTGCTTGCCAGAATGCTTTGATGTTGAACTTGAAGATGAGGAGTTTAGCTTTAAGAACTGAAAAATTGGAGGTTCCTGCACCAGACTCTCCAGGAAGTAAGAACTAAAACATAATAATGAACAGCCTTCCTCGCATAATAGCTGTAAGTGGTATCAGTGATACCCACTGCCTTTGTTTATGAAGGTTAAGCAAATTAAGAGTGTGGTGGAAAACAGCATGAATGATAGAGTTAAGATCAGGTGATAGAACAAAATTGTTCTTATCTTTATTGTTTATAAAAATACACAATGAGATTTGCCACTTCAGAGGCACACACATTAATTAGATAAGACAAAGGTACCAGTACTCAAGTACATAATTATTTTGTTATTAAAAAAAAAAAACAACAAACAACACTTGCCTGTATGTTTTCAAATATCTAGCTCTATATGCAACAAATCTAGCAGGATTACAAATTCTTGTTAGGGTATTACCAATACATACTTGCGTAATTATTAAGATCAAATTGAGACAAGGCATCCACTTTTTCCTTAGGCTTCTTTGGACCAGCCTTAGGTTCTTCTCTCTTTTTGCTAGTTGCATCCTTGGTGCTCTTTTGGCCTGCAGCAGTAACACCTCCATCCTCCTGATGCAAAGAGTTGCTGTTGGTGGGATCGACACTAGGCACAGTTGCTGTCTGCTCTTCAAATGGCCTACATTAGAAAAAAATTGAGAAAATTAATGATCAGACACAGAACACTCAGGAAGGAGCTAACAATCTAATGTAGATCCTACTGTGCGGCCATGCCTACTGTGCAATTTCTTAGTAGGCGTCAAGCTTTCTGCTTTCAGCTATTCAATGGGAAGCAGCTTAACAGCAAAATTGTTCTGGGGATGTATCAAATGCCCTGGTGCCAAGAGGAATCACAGGAAAAAAACTCCAAACATGATTTTAAGGTCACCTCTGGCTTGGTCTATGCAATCAGAGGTACCAAAGCTCAACACTGAAAAAACAAAACTCACCCAAACCAAAAAACAACAAAACAAAATTAAACCCCAAACAAACTAGAAGCATGAAGTGCTTCTAGTGTGAGCAAATATAAACAAGGTACAATATACTTTACTCCATAGGCTTACTGACCCATAAGTCAGATTTACAGCATTCTGTCTTTGCTGTGGAACCTGGAATACTCACTTTTTGCTTTAACATCTCCATTAGGTGACTAGACAAAGGAATTCTTAATAGATTTAATTTGGAGGTTAAAGCACTGATCACAAGTTTTTAAGACCAGGCAAAATCTGAATTTAAGACGACAGCAACCTACAAGCACAGGAGTCTTAGAATACAGGGCAGACATACAATGGAAAAAGTTCTTGTCTTGCTTCCCACTTACCAGACTACCATGCAGTTAGGCATGAAAACAGTGGGCAAACAGCAGCATTAGATAATTACCAAGTATCAATAAAATTTAGCACACAGTGAAACAGAGTTTAGTCTCTCAATGGCAAGCATATCTCAACATGTCTGTTTATGCTGAGTGATCTTAAACGCAATGCAGCAGTTTATGTATCAACTGCCAAATCACTCACGTTACCATTCTAGTTTGCATCCGAATCTTGAAAAACATAGCTCAACTCAAGCAGCACTGCAATGCTGATTTTTTAGTTAGGCATTTTTATCTCTGTGCATACAAGAATACTCTGCTCTTAGCTCCTGCCAAATCACTCACGTTACCATTCTAGTTTGCATCCGAATCTTGAAAAACATAGCTCAACTCAAGCAGCACTGCAATGCTGATTTTTTAGTTAGGCATTTTTATCTCTGTGCATACAAGAATACTCTGCTCTTAGCTCCATGTTCCAAGTATCTGTATACAAATACATAAAAAAAAAAGTACACAGCCACAGATGCATGTGCTTCTTACTCTCTTTTCTACCATTCTACTAATCTAAGATAACTACTTTTGATTTTGGACCACAAGAGGACAACAGAAGACCCTGACCATGTGTGCTTTCTAACAGAAGTTTGTGCTCACCCTCTTTTTCCACTTCTGGGTGGAGGACCACTCCGCCTTTCACTCCTAGGTCCGGAGAAGTTCCTCCCTGGTTTAGCTGGCCCACCGTTGCCACGTCGGTTTTGACGGTCTATTCCAGGACGCTGACTCGAGAAACTTCTCTTGGCTATTTCCCTTTTTGGAGCTCCAGCACTTTCTCCTGCCTTTGCAGCCACCTGTGCCGCTGCATCTGCTGTTTTCTTCTCATCCCTCTCCCGCCTCTCATTGAAGTCGCTGCTTTCTGAGGCTGTTTCCCACTCTTCATTTGCCTGGTCTGAAGAATTCTGGTTGGACAAGTCTGGTGTCTTACTTTCCGAAACATCCAGAGCAGTGGTGGTGGGTTCATTCACTGCATTACTAACTGTGACACTTGCTGATGTGCTGGTTACTGCCTCATTTATCTTTGATGCAGCCTCTCTTTCTTTTAGGCGCCTAAAGCGTGGTGGCTTATCTTGCCTTGGAGGCCGAGCGGGCCTTTGTCTTCGTGGTCTCTCTCTATTTGGATCAAACTTTCTCTCAAATTTTGGAGGTCTTTTATCAACTGGTATAGGACCATAATGTTCATTTCTTCTTGGAGGCTCCCCATCTTCTGGTTTAATGATCTCTGTTTGCCTAGGGTTCCACTGATTGTCTCTGTAGGCTGGTCTCCTTATTGTGGATGGACGTGGAGGACGCCCACCAGGATCCCTACCACCACGTCTATACATTCCACCTCTGCCTCGTCTCGAAGGCTCTCCTTTAGGAAGAAATCCTGGTTTGGGTTTGTTCTCATCATCTCTAATATATGTTTTTTCTAGTGGTCTGTTGTCTACTCTGATACTGTTTTCAGGTTTGAACGACAAAGGCTTTGGAGGCTTCTTGCCATCAGTTCTATCTTCTCTTTTTGGGTGCTTGCCTTTGATTAGACTGTCTTTGTCTGAAAGCAGTGTGTCACTTGCACTTTCATGAACTTCGCTGTCAGAATCCGTCTCTGAACCATGCTGTCGCCGCCGTTTTGGGATTACTTCGAAGTCAGAACTCTCACTGCGAGTTTCACTCTCTTCTCTTTGCCTAACAGGCCCTGAAGGCACATGATCTGATCTAGGCTTAGGATCTCTGTAGTGTGGGTACTCTCTATTATGGCCTCTACTGCCCCGACCACGTCCTCCGTAAGAACCCCTATAGCTACGACCTCTAGAATAATACTCCCCACGACCTCTGCCTCTGTATCCCTGATCTGGGAACCAGTCTCTATCCCTAGCCTCTTTCCAGTATGTCCTAGGTGGTAAGCCAGGCTCTCTTTTTACTGGTCTGGTTTCCAAGCGTGGTTTTTCTACAACCTCTTTGCTAACCACTTTCTCAGTCTGCTTTTCTTCCTTCACTGCAGTAGCTGGCTGCTGAACATGTGGCTGCTGCTGTGCTGCTGGCTGAGCTGGTGGCTGCTGCTGTACTGCAGGGGGAAGCTGTGGAGCAGTAGGCTGGGAGGCCAGGAGCTGCTGTGAGACTGGAGGTGTGGGTGTCTGAACCAGTGCTTTAGCTGCAGTTTCAGCTTGACCCCTCTCATGGCTTGCCAGGGTCAGAGCAGTATCCTGGGTTGTCTTCTTAGCCAGAGGAGTGCCACTGGAGGCAGATGTCTCTGGGTCAGCCTGAGGCAGTGGCACTTGAGCTGCTTCCTTTTTGTCAATTTTTTCAGACTTGCTAGATTTCTCATTAGCTGTCTTTTCTCCTTCTTTTTCCTTCCTCTGCTCACGCTCTTCTCTCTGTTCACGCTCTTCCTTCATATCTCTAAGCACAGGTTTTTTAATAGGACCTGATCTTCTTACTGGTCTATCACCACCGTCATCTCTCCTGCTGTAACCTGGCCTAGGACCCCATCTTGTTTCAGACTTAGGTTTGAAAGTTTTTTCAGGTTTTAGTCCTTCTAGTGTTCTACTATTGATCATAATTTCTTTTTTTGGCTTAATCTCAAGTCTCTCAATTGTCTCCTTTGTATCAAGAGGCCTGTTATTTAATTTAGGTATATTTGTTGCTGTCTCATTCCTCTGGTCTTCTGATTTTAAAGAGTGACTTGAACCATGGGAAATGCTTCTCTTCAGTGAAGAGTGACTTTCCCCTACCGGCACCAATTCTGGAGAGCTGCGTGTAACTTTCTCCTTCACTCCTTCAAAATTAACTGCTGTGTTAGGCGCGTCAGTTTGGAGAGGTTGTACATCTTCCAAAGGCCTGCTTGGGAACTTTTGTACCTCCATCTCTCCTGATTCTCTGAAGAAGTCTGTCTTTGGATGTGAGTCCAACTGGTTGTGTTCTACAGGATAAGCAGTGGCAGGGACAGCAACTCGTTCTTGCTCCAAGTGTGCCTCAGACCTAAGCAGCAAACAATTAAGAACGTTAGGGTGAAGAAAAAAAATCTACTCATATTTCTAAAATAAATCTTGTTTCAATGAAGGATTAATATCAGCCCTAGAAAATAACAGGTATTAATTTTCATAGTAGCTGCCAGTTGTAGAGGTCAGTTCTATACTGATTCAGAGTTCAGTGCCAAATGCACAATTAGCTATGGGAGTCTCTTAGTGTTAATGGCCATATGTGCAATTTTAAATGGAGCCCCCCAAGTTAACAGGTGAGTATCACAAGTATTACTCAGACATCACTACAAGAAACAAAAAAAAATTTGGGGTACTTTAAAGATGTAGAGGAAGCCTTCCTGACCATTCACCATGCAGCAAGGTCAAAAGTAACCATCTTGCTTTATTTCATTTGTATTTAACACACCACATTTGAAACTAATATACATCAGACATAAGTTCTTTGGTATGGGGAGGATGCAGAGAAGATGGCAAACAGGACAACATTGCAGAATTGTTCTACAAAAACTGGAAATTCAAAATATCATGGGGTAAATTGTCTTTCTACACCCTACTACAGAGCAGGCATATCTTCTGTTTTTTTACAACAGTGCCAAGAACACTGCATCTCCAGTCACAACTCCTTTCAAAGTTTTGGGCCAAGAGCAGCTATAACTCAGCCAGTTTAAACTGTTTTGCAACCTAAGTTACACGGACAAGGGTGTAAATATGTATGGCTTGGAGAAGTGACATGCAGGAGTACACAACTCAGGCTTACCTCAAATCGTCAGGCTCTTCTAACACTTTGGGAGGAGAGCTAGATCGCTGAGGTTCTGCATGGGGATATGGATCTGACCCCCACATCATGCGGGGCTCTGACAAAGGAACAGTGTGCTCTCTTGCTGAGCGAGCTATATGCTCAAATGAATCTGAACTAGTTGCTGATCCCTCTATCTGGTCTCTTCTCATCAGTGGTTTTGGAGGCATGATTCCTGTGACAGATTTAAGTTCAACAATCAAAACACATTTAACATTAGCAAAGAAATCTACCTGAAGACAGATAAAGCGTACCAGAAGATACAGGAAAACATTCTCTCTCCTCCATCTCCTTTCCTTCCATTGTTGAAACAAAATGTATATTCACTGCCAGGTGACCTCAGAATTACTAAATCATATCCACTACTAGTACCAAGAAAAGGAAAAGCTGTCTGCTTCTACTATAAGGGAAAGAACCAGGTCTGCAGACTCGTACACTTAGAGATGACCTTTCTGCTGTAAAATCTGAATAGCAAAAGGCAACATGAGCATATACACACATGCTTTTTTGCACTGCAGGCCTCCTTTTCTTTTTTTTTTGGGGGGGGGGGCG
>JAOEHY010047276.1:0-21135 GCA_025447955.1 Psilopsiagon aurifrons
CCCTGCCCTGCCGCGGAGGGGCGGACAGCCCCTCGGGAGCGGGCAGGTGTCCTCGCGCGGGGCCGCGGTGCGGTTCCCCCCCCAACCCGAGGCCCCCCACAGGGCTCTCCTCAAGCCCGCTTCCCGTGCCGGGCAGCCACCACAGCGGCTCCCGGGGTCCCCTCAGCTTTGGATGCCCTTCCCCTGAGGTGATCGGCGGGGATTCCGTGTCAGCGGACGTGTCACCGCTCAGCGAAGGACCGCAGTGGATGTAGGATGTGCTTTTTCACGGCCATGTACCACCTTAAAGATATTCCCCGCATCATTCATATTCATATACAATGCTGCCTATTTTTATTCATCTATATTATTCAGGATGAGGTGGGGTGATGTGCTGCTAGAAAATGTCTTCTGTTTGTCAGCTGGTTGCCTAAGGTCGATTAAAAATTAGCTAGAGAAAGAAACAATTGTTTGGCAAAAAAAAAAAAAAAAAAAAAAAAAAGAAAACCCGTTCAATTTGAACATTGCCAAGTACCAATGCTCAACACAGACGCTGTTCCAAGTCAAGCTGCAGGGACTACTTAGCACAGTGGTAAGTAGGTGCTGCTTGTCATCACCAGGAAGCTTAAATGTTTTAAGTCGTAATTACGGGTGCCATGTTTTTCACAGGGCATTTTACTAAATGCTTCTTGAAAGTGAGATCCTTGGAATGCATGAGAACTGCACCACCCCCTGATTCATAATCACCTCTGAACATTTGGCCAGCGTTTTGGGGTTCCAGAAATATCTGCTGTAGTCTTATTTTTATGCGCCAAGCAAGTTAATTCCTAAAACGTCTCAGGCTGGGACTACTTGGCTGTTTGATAATTGATTTTACTAAATACTCAGCATTACACAAATTGCCTTGAAATATATAAGAGCTTAGTGTAAGATAAACAGTCAAAATCAAGTTCACAGTAGCAAGGTACTGAAAGACCTGTCTTCAGAAAGTAATGTGACAGCAGAATACAGCAATCCCTATGATGCTTTTCTGGCAGATCTGGATCTCAAAGCCATTTTTAATTGAATTCATTTCCAATGCTCCCTTTGTATGCATTTTCAAATGGAGCTTTGTTCCCAGGTTGGATCCTCACAGTGTTATAGACCAGGCAAATTAGTGATATGTGCATGCATGAGTGATGTTGCTGCCCTGTAGCAATAGGAGACACCTCTGCCAATGGAGTTGTCAACACTTTCAAACTACACCTTGTGGCTTCAGTTCTCTCTGCAGGAAAAGCCTGCAGCTAGCCATTATGAAGGACTTATTTGAAGTGAAATTCACTGATGTTTAGCACTGTCCAGCCTAAGGAACATCTTCAAGGTCAAGTGGAGTCGCCTTGGCACAGACCATGAGTGCTCACTGTGCTGCAGAAGATTGCAGCAGGTTCCACTGCAGTGTCCTGGGGGGCTAACAGCCTACCCACACGCCACACTTCATGCCATGCCCCAGCACTAGCAAACCCTAACCACAACTGCCTTTACAAAACGCTGGTGTAGCATGTAGCCACATACACTGCAATGGCTGGTAACCCAGTGCTGCAGGGGGGCTGACATATACATTGCAGACAAATGCAGAACTTAGTCATCTGAGAAGTTTAGCTACAAATGCCAGATTGGCTCCTTTGCAAGTATAGGAACTTTAAAGGCCTCTCACACTCCTGAGAGGGCTGTTCTGTTTATGACCAGGTTGAGAGATACCTAAACTCTGACAAAACCTCCAGGAAGGAGGTGGTGGTAATTGGTGCTTTCCAGGCTGTAGGTGTTCTGTTAGCATACAATTTTTCATTTACTGGAGTCTTCTAGGACTGAAAGGTTTGTTATCCCTGAGGTTTTCTCTTACTCAGACAAGGCACTCAATTATTCTAGGAATTTACCAGCAGCACAATGTTTTTTGCAATTTAATCAAGGGCTTCCCTAGCCTGCCAGAGCCTCCTGTCCTCCCACACATGAAAGTAGATTGTTTCTCCGAGGACATCCTCAAGAGCCAGCCTTTGATGTTTGTATACAAAACTGGGATAATTTGAATAAGATATTCAAAAGTGGTAGCACTCTAAAGAATATTCTTTTCTTTTCTTTTTTTTTTTTTTTTTAATTTTCAAAACAGCCCAAAATGTTTGTTTCTAGTGAGACATATCTTGAGTTTTAGTGTATCTCAGAGGATGGCAGTGAACTTTGTAGTTCATGTTGGTGTCATGTGGCTTCCTTTGGTACTTTCTGTTCCAAGGAGTTTGCACTGACGTTTAAATCGGTTTTAAATCCTCATGAGGTGGACAGCTGTCCCAGAATGTGTTATGTCTAGCAGAGTGAAGTCAGGTAATGAGAGCCAGTTCACATCTCTCCACTAAGTTTTATTCATTGCTACCGAATGTTGTGTGTCATTGTAGGTCAGCTATGAACATCATCTTGAAATGAAAGAGAACACAAGGCCTTCACAAATCCTGTTGTACTGAAAAGGGATTGGGCAGAACATTCGTCTCTCAATTACAAGGAAAATGATGCAAAGACTTGTGTTGCCTCTTTCCTCCTAGCCAACAGATGTGCCCTCCATAACATAACGCTTAGCAGCTATGTATGTCAATCTGTCCCTTCACCTGGTTCAAGGAAGTGAAAAATTAGGAGGCTACAGCTAGCAGCTAAGAAATAGCAAGGACTGTGTCTCCCACACAATTGCAGGCAGCATACTTCAGTGGTTGGGAATGCTTCTGCCAGAGATTGGAGAAGTAGATCTTTTCTGATCACACAGAGGATGAACAGAGTGCAGAAGAAGGAGAGACAGACTTTCAAGCCTTGTCTTTATCAGTGTACATGCAAATTTAGTAAATTTAATAAACTTAAGCTTAAAATGGACTTAAAGTCCATTTAAATGAATTTTATTTAAAGTCCATCCGACAGACAACTACAAGCCTTTTTTCAGCCAGCTTTCAACTTTCTACCAGATAGCAACATCCTTCTCCAGCGCTTCAAAAGACACTCTTAAACAGCCATCTGCTGTACAGAGGGGCAAAAATGTGCGCTGATCTCATGAGTCTCAGACTGGGTAAAGCCTTTTCTCTTGAGTGGAAAGTAAGTTTAGCAAGCACAGAAGTGGAACTCAGGCTTTTAAACCCCTTCCTCAGTTACCTTCTTGGAGGCAAGAGGGACTATTACTATTGTCTGCTTGGACCAGCTGCAGAGCTAGTACAGAAAGAAGAGACCTTGATCTCTTCATCTGTAGTAGTCTCCTAAATTGGCAACCTAGCAACTCCCAGCGGTGGGTCTCAATGGAATGAGAGTTCATATTGTACTGGAGAAAACACAGGGCAAAACCTGGCCCTATACCTAGTGCAGTGTAGTAGGAAAAGACTGATGTTTGGATGTGGGAGGTGTTACTCTGTATTTCCCGTGTTTTACATATTTTGGTTTATGTTATCTTAAATCTTATGTCCTGGCTTTTTAAATTTTAGATGCAGATGAACTTTGGATATTGTGTGATTAAACACTGGTGTTGACAAGCACCCTGCAAATCTCATCATGGGATTTTATATTTATTTCAAAATGTCTTTAGCTGTCTGGCAATGTTTCCTTGCTGACTCTTGATCAAGCAACAGCTGGTTTGTAAGTTTTGCACCACAGTTCATAGGAATAAATGTACCAATTTCTGGTCTTCCAGAATACCTTTAAAATGTCACATATATTGACCCTTTTTTTCTTCTCAGCTTAAGCTGGCTTACTAGGCAAATCTTGCTCACACATTTTTCTTACAGTTTTTAATGGCAGTCATTCATCCATAGATTATTTCATCAATAAAAAAACTTGCAGCTGTGAAGATCCACAGTTTATTGCTTTTCTATTCTTCTCATTAGAATAATAGGTCACTATTATTATTTTACCAAATCCATTATCAAACCCAAATCTATTTCTCAGAAAAATGTTCAGTTCTATCAACAATAGTCAAAGCTAGTGCCTATAATTCATGGATCAAATCTGAACATGTTCTTCATGATTCTTTCTTTACTTGAGCCTCCTCTTCTCCCTCTCATACCCTTTGCTCTGCCCATTTTTATTGTTCTGTGGATTAAAACCTCTTAACTCTTCCCCTGCCTAAAGTAAATACAGAACTCAAAATCCAAGTAGCCATTTACATACTCAATTAAAAATCTTATTTGTGCCAAATAGGGTTTTCTCTGAACGAGCAGAAAGGCCAAGTTCAAAGCTTGGGCTGGAAGGAATCCACCTCGGAAAACAGAGCAGTGGTGAAGCGCTGTAAATTAAATAGCCCCCGCCATTTTCACTACCAATTCACCATTTAACCTGATAGAAGATTGAGAAGTTTCCTCCCACCAGAATGGCACCCTGCTAACCCCTGAACAAGTGTTTATTTCCTCTGCCTTGTGTCGCCTTTTTAGCATTTGTAAGGCAATGTAGTCAGTCAAATTGAACACCTGATAGAGCAGAGATGAATTGTTGTGCTGACAGGGAGAAGAGGGCAGAAGTCACAGCTCAGGAGGAGTAAATAACAGGCTATATTTTCATTATCAGTTCAAATTTAGGTTAGCATACACTGGTCATGAAACCAAGCCTTCGAACAGCTTCATCTACGGAGATAATATGGTCAGAAGAAATGCAGAGTGTCACGTCTTTTGACCTAAACTTCCTACCCTTCCATTCACCCTAGTTCTTCTTAACCCCAGACTGGACTTTCCAGGAAGTATGAACTTTGTGACTTATTACAAACTCTACATAAAACTTATTATTTGGTCAAGGAGCTGTTGATTTCCATTGAAATCCACTGTTTGTGGTCCTTGATATTCAGAAACTAATGGATATCTTCTATGAGAAAATCAGTTCTCTTTATGTAACTCAATTTGGGCACCTGTAATTTCAGAAAATTTTAACCAGAATTTTTAAAGTCAATATAGTGAGTGCTGAACTTGTCATTAAAAATAACCTCATTTTGAAAGTAATGTGATAAAATGACAATGTTAGAGGTAGTAGACTTTGGCTATTTAGAGGATCTTCTTTTATATGATATCTTACTTTGATTATAAATATGGCATCATACACTGTCAACACAACCTGTTAAATGGCTAACAGAGACATCTCTCCAAGCAGTTGACAACAGAAAATCATCATCAGATGGAGAAGCCCCCCAGGAATTGACAGTAGTTGCTTCTGTTTAAAGCCTCCTGTAATCACCTGGGAGCAATTTAAATGTTGCTGATATAAACTCCAGATGACACAAAACCCAGTCAGAACAGTGATATCAGTGAGCTCAGGAGAGTATGGAGCAGTCTGGAAAACTTGTCTTTCAAATAAACTCTCTATATAACTTTACACACCTATATATAAAGGCATTGACTTAAGAAGAAAGAGTGCAAGATGTATCTACAAAATGGGAGGACTTTATCTTGGAAAGCAGTACTTCTAAAAGGGTTTACGGATCAAAATGGAGAAACAGCTCCACTTGAATTCCCAGTATAATTCAGTAGAGAAAGGGTTTCAAGAGGGAGACCAAAAATAGGAATGGGGGATTCTCCCTTAGTAAAGCACTCTTGAGATCAGTAAAAGTGTATAGCCTAGAGTTTTTGTGTTCATGTGTTCAAAAGAATATGGAAAAATAGGAGATGTGCAGAAAAGAGACACAGGAATTATTCATAAGCTGAAGAAAATGCGTTGGGTTGAAAAGACTGGGAGGGTTCACAGCCTTGATCTAAGCAATTGTTACACAAAGTAGAAGTATCTTATACTGGTATCAGTCTGGATAGTCTGGTGGTTCCTTCTAGCCCCTTTAAGACAAAGAACAGTATTGGTCTTGTTTATGAAAAATGGCTCAGCATCTTCTCTTGGAAAGACAAACTCCTTCATGTCTCTAGAGCAGCACACAAATATCCCAAATGGTGCAATGGTTCTTAGATTTTACAAAACATGAAGTAATAGTAAGAAAATTATAGTACAAGTATGCTTTCTAAAACATACAGTCACCACTGTAGATGCTTGGGTATTATGTAAATGCAGAAGAGCTACAGCTAATGCATAGTTTTGCTTTTCGTTTTCCTTGAGGGAGCTGGGGAATATGATGGGTTTTTTTAAATGAACTTTCTTCCTGCAAACCGTCTTCTCACTAGTCCTGAGCTTAGATCTGAGATCTTCAGATTGTCAGCTGTGTGGAAAAAATAGGGAGCAAATGAGTAGAAATAACTGTTGAATGGAGAACAGCCCTACAATTCCATGCCTTACATTGCTTATTAACTGTCAATGTACCTCCAAACAAATACATTATGAGAATTACCTTAGGTTTCTTGGGAGCTAATTTCCAAAAGCAGGGACTCAGAGCTGTTGAGTCTGTGGTTCTCAGTGATGTCTTCTCCTAGGGATGAGGCAAGTTTTTCAGTGGACAGTAATTGCTGGGGTTCAGCTTTGGGTTTTGGTGGGGTTTTTGTTGGTTTTGGTTTTGTTCATTTTGGTTGGGTTTTGGTTTTGCTCATTTTGGTTGGGTTTTGGTTTTGCTTGGTTGTTTTCTTTTCCTGATATATAGAATTGTTGCTCATTATTTTCCTGAAGAAATTAGTATTTATTCTTGGCAGGAGGAATGAGGCACCTGTGTAAGTATTGGTTAAAGAGGACACACAAGCACCAGATGAAGTATTTTCTTGGGTTAGAACCTTAATGCAATGGTAATGTTCATGCAGACTTTCATCCTGGTGAAAACTGAGAATAGTATTAGGGAGCAAAACCAACATTCCAGCCGTAAAAAAGAATGGATCTCTTTCTCAGTTAGGGTGTCTCTGCACACAGTTTGGGTTGGGTAGGTAGGCATGCTAGGCTGTACAATGGACACTTTTTTGTGTTAAAGGCATTGGACAAGGGTTCAAGTATTGCCCAGCCTTGTGAAGGAAGATGTGCGCCTGTGGTTGGAAGAGCTATCTTGGAGAGAAGAACCTTAATTCAAACCACAAATCCTTAAAAGCTAAATGAGCTAAATGTGGATTTTTCAGAGCTCTGCACTGGAATGCCAAGACTCCAGTTTGTCTTAGGATGGTTTGTTTATAAGAACTTGTAAATGTGCATTTGATTAAAAAATAATCTAAATGTAATGACCTTTACAGATTCTGGAACAGAGAGATTGTCTTTCTATCTCTCTCATGTAAGTATACGTATTTTCATACATAAATAAAAACACGCTCATATATCTATGTCTGCATATGACATTACTACTTGTATTTTGGCATAACCTAAAGACCCCATCATATTAATCACTCTACAAATGCAATATAAGTATCTTAACTTAGCTGACTTGTAGTGAGTTAAGACTGGCTATTTAATGTGGAATCATGGGTCATTAAAAAAAAGCATATGATTATTTTTTATACTTTTATAAGAAACAGAAATACTTCCATTTTTAAAGTAAAATTCATGATTGCATAACCCTTTCAATATTCCAACTTTAACCCCAGGAGTGGAATATAAACAGTGCCAGACATGCATTCCCATGAGTTTTTTATCGTTGTTTTGGGCATAGTCTATTTTTATCCAATTCTATGGGAAATACACACACTTTATGCAGTTTCCAGAATGTGATTTCCCAATGCCCCCTATTAATTTCCAAGTGTGCTTTTTTCAGATCTAAATGATTTTGCAACAGCACTTCTTCATGTTTTATCGTGTAAGTACTCCTTGCTCATACTGAACCCATTGGCTGAGGACAACTGTTATGTATGTGGAGCTGAAAGAGCAGATTTGTACATTAGTGAAGGTCTCTCTCACTGGCAATAACATTTGGTTCTTCTTTCTTTTTCAGGGTCTGCCATTATTCATGCTCACTCCACTCCACCTAAAGGCTGCAAGCACGTAGCCGCGTCTGGAGCCAACAGGGCAGAATCTTTTCTTTGTTCAGATTGTGCTGAGTGTAACAGAGTCCAGCAGTTGTTGGGGAGATGGCAATGTTCTCCTGAAATCCCTCTCTCTGGGCTTACGTTGCAGGACGATTTGGAAGCTGCTCAAATTCATTGCAGATTAATCCGCAGGAACCATCCATGAGCTCGGGCTAGCCAGAGCACTTCAAGCTTCAGACTGATTTACAACTTAACAGTTGCATGAGGAGCCATGGAGAAGTTCAAGCAGATAATGCATCAGTTGTATGAAAGAGCAGATTTGTCCTTTTGCCTGAAAAGGGCAGCTTACGTAAATAAGGACATGGTCTTTAGTCAACATATCCACTTAAATTTGCACAGTGCTTTCCAGGCCAGCATAATTTTCTGCCCTGAGATCACCTTCATCTGATGAACCTTTTATCTCATTTACTTTAAGGTTTTATCTGTGTGTTAAAATCAATCAATGTACTTAAATACAAACCATCCTGGTTTATGCTTACCATAAGGTCTAGTCAGGGTCTCATGTATTCAGATGCAGTTGTGGTTCCAGTACCACCATTTACAAAGTGCCCTAGGCATGCCCAATCTGCATATAAATGAGGTACCATTGGAGAAGACCTCTCCCAAACTCCTGTGCAGTGTGCTGTGTAAAAGAAATTTTAATACTTGCCCCAACCCCAACTTATCTGCAGTACATGCATCAGAGAACGTGCACCATGACATCCTGCATAAATGCCCTATCCTTATCCAGCAAAGCCTTAAAAGAAATAGGGAAAGGAAGAAATATGGCCTCGAGACTGAATATTCAGGTCAGTAGTCCTTTCCGTGAATTCTGTCTGCCTTGATTTATACCTGATAGCTCAAATGTGAGCTGATTCATGGAGGTTTGCCTGGATATTTACAGAGAGGCCAAATTCAATGCTTTCACGTCATAACACATATAGCAAGGATCCAGGGCCAGCAATTTATATATCATCCTTCTCCCATCTAGATGATAGGACAGCTTCCTTTTCCCATAGGGTCTTGGACCAGAAGTAGATCAGTTTGGTAGCAGCTGGCAAGGTACATGGACTGCTGAGATGTGGGAAGGCAAGAAAGTTCTTGGATCTGAGTTAATGACTACATCTCAAAACTGTGGTCCATTTCTGGACAGAAAATTCAAAATATAGCCTGTCTGTCTCTTCTCTAGGAAAGGAAAGTGACTGAAATTATCCCAGAACATTCATTTTGAAAGGTAAGAATCACTCATGGACCATCTCTGTCTTTGGCGATCTGTAATAACTAGATGCTTGTTTTGATGTTCTTTTTCTAGAGATGCTGAAGAAGGTAAGTACAGATTAACATCTACCCAAATTGTTTTAAGGAGCAGGTAGGGATTTTGTCCCCCGAATGGTTTAATTTCTGCTTGTAAATACATGGAAACATAAGAAGAGTTCTTCAAAATGCTTATGGAAAAACACATTTTATTGGAGACAGACTAATACGTGCTGGAATTCATATTGAAATATCTACTACTAAAATATCTACTATTTTAAAATATCTACTACTTAGTAAAGCATAAACCAGTATTTAATTTGAAACATATGCAGCATTTAAGATTTTATCTTTCGAAACATGAATATACTTTAAACTTACTCCATTGGGTAAACAAAATAAAAAGCATGATGTCTTAAAAAAAAATCAGCATAATTTTATTGATGGCTTTATTTTCTTTTTGTGTCTCAAGCACTGGCATTCCTCAGTTTAGTTGTCAACAGTTCTATGCCTGGAAGCTGGAGAATAAAAATAGTTACATTCTCAAAAAGAGACAGTGCTGAGGGTGGAAGGTCCTGATCTTGCAAGTTCTTGCTTAAATGGAAACTCAATGGGACTACTTGGGTGAGGAGCAATTACTCATGCAGCAGCAATAACAAAACTAGACTGAGCTCCTCTACTAAAATGGTAGTAATTCAAACATGGAAAAATTATTCACTCTCTGATGGACAAGCAGGAGTTACAAATCTGTGATTTTTCAAGAAGCAACCACAGCTGAAACCCACTGGAAATCTGTTTTGAAAACAGATGAGAACCTCCTGCTAAGTGGTTAGACTGCAGTGATGTCTTAACAATTGAGGGTTCAGAGTTTTTGTATTTAATATAGATGAACTACAGTGATTGCAGGCTTGTTTGGAAGCCAAGTGTGTATTAATATCAATATTAACAATGCCTTGGGCTAGACAAAAAGCTTGAAAACATTAATAAAAATCAGTGCATTTTTGGAATTACTTCATTCTGTGGCCTTAAAAAGTTTCCTTGGCACAACAAGATGACCTTATCTTTGAACAAAACTATTATATGTCCAAAACATCTTTATTTCCTTACGCAGTAGGGCAGAAAAGCCACTTTTATTCCAAGTAATCCAGTTTGTAAGTAAGAAACCTAAAGAGAATGAACACATCATGACACCGTAATACTGATTGCCTGACTCTTGAGATAAGGGTGAGTGCCTAATAGCTGGTTCCCAGACAAACCGCACTCAGCTAAAAACCAGGGTATGCGTCAAGGAGGTTTTAAAAGGGAACATTACTCACAGCTCAACAGCAACTAAAGAACATTAAAACAGGTTGCAGAACTCTCTTCTTTCACTACTCCAAATGAAGGGGGAAAAAAATCCCACAAACCCATAAAACTTCTCTGTCCCTTTCCAATCTGGACTAGCACCTTCTCTGGTTCAGCTCACTTCTATGTTGACCTGCAAGAGGCAGCACCCCACTTCCAGGAATCAAGGACAGTCTCATTGAGGTGACCAGACCCTGCATGAAGACTCTGCCACACTGGCCAGTTTCAAAGCCATTTGTAGCAAAAGGCATTTACCACAGAGGAAGGTCCATAATTCAGAATCCTTCAAAACATCACAGCTAACGTATTTGCAACTAGTCATTCTCAGTCTGAAAAAGGGCTTCTAAACTTTTGAATTGCTGGTCCTATTGCCTTTAGTTCTTTTTGTGACATTTCTGATTTTCCCTCTGAAAAATGATGATAATTTACTTACTTTCTAACTTGCTTCTTATCTATTGTTTATTATCATAGCTGTAGGTTGGAGAAGGAAAAAAGTCTCCAGCACAAAGTTCTTTCCTTCTTTGCTCAGCACATCTTGATTGTTCCTTCACAGAGAAGTTAACAGGCAACATGAAAATCCTTTTTCTTTTCCAGTGAACTTGATTCTCCTTCTTCTCAACCTTTTCAACTGGAAAAAAACCCAGTTCCTTGGACATACCTGGTATCAGTTCTTACATGGGAAACTCTGTGGACTCTTCCCATTACTATATATAGATCTACTTTTAATCAGTGCTGATTTCCTTCCTTACTTCTGGTTATCTCTGAACCTATTTGTTGTATTTGGAAGAATAGAGCAATTAGCTTCTTCAGATCTCAGTGGTTTCCTTTGACATGGTTTGTCACGATCTTGTGAGTAGATATGTGCCAATGGACCTTTGTGCCAGACAAGCTTTCACTGTTGGATAGAAGTCTAACATTTTATTTCTCAGAAGTATTTTTGTAAACAATCAATTTCTAGTGTAAGACTGTAACTGATTAGTTTGTATGGGGGAAAGATTAAGGGTCCTGAAAAAATGGAAATGTCATGGTTTTGTGTTAGTTTAAAATCTGTTCTTGGAGCTTGTTGATGACTAAGCCACTAAAAACTGGACGAATCTGTCAGAGTTTAGGAGGATAACCCATCAGAAGAGATTCACAAAGAAGTTGTTTTATTTTCCCCATGATTAGCTCATTTTATGAGCAAAGTAGACCCATACATTGCATTAAATAGGTCTTCCACAGTTTATTGTTTATTTGCAGGCTTTGTCTTTAAAGGATAAGCCAATTCCCTGCCAAATGCAGCTCATTTCTCTTTGACCCATTTGACTCATTTCTCTTTGACCCATTTGACTCATTTCTCTTTAGCAGCTGTGACAATCTGTCACAGAGCGTAGTATATACTGATTTATATATTAAAAGTACCTGGAGGTGGAACAGTCCCATTTGCGGGTTTAGGACCTTAAAACGTGGCATGAAGATCAACCATATTACTCCCTGTTATTCAAACGATGACATTACTTTCTAACCTTGCACTTCAGTGAGTTCTCTTATGAGAGTGGCTCTTACCTGGGAAAAAATAGTGTCCTGAAATGTCCTAATTATCCTCCATGTTACAAGTATGATAACAGGACAGCATGGAATACATTAGGCTGAGGCCAATAGCAGGCTGTTTGCCATTCTGAGGAGAATTGTTTCTGGCCCAGTACCATATGCCTGATGGTGGCATGTGTCTTCTCAGGAAGGACAAATTGCTCTCCTTCATGTTTGGCAGGCTCCTGCTGGCATGCCAGGGATTTAGTATTGGTATTGTTTAGCCAACAAGCTTGGAAAATTGTTATGATGATGCGACTAGAGATTTACCAAGGCTGTTTTCCAGGAGCTGAAGAAGACATGCTTGAAGAGGGCCTTGGAATTCCAGCTCTGAATCTTATTGTTCCTATTTTCTTTGAGTACAGTACATCCTGCTCCCAAGTGCAGGCCTATGGTGTTGCAGTTTGAAGAGATCACAGCTCATTTACTGTGATTTTGCATTGAATTCCTACAGAGCTGGTTATCTTGATATTCAGCCTGGCACCCAAAACTTTGATCTCCTTGTTCTCTTGAACTCTGCCTGCAGTTGCTTCCTCTTCTGCGGCCTTGATGAGACGTGCTGTCCTGGCTACCCAAAGCACATGTGCTCCCAAATGTATTGAAAGCAGAGATCCAGAGAGCAGAAGAGATTGCTCTCATCAAACCCCTCTTTGCCTGTTTTCTGCAACAGGCACATGGCCTACATACAATTAAAAAAGCTCCCGAGATCAAAGGCGATATAAGCCTTGACACTCACTTGGGGACTTACACCTCCTCTGTTCTTTCCTCTTGTGAAACACCAACATCAGGCACCTCCCAAAGAAGTGGAGTGATACCATGAAGTTGTCTTACTTCTTATTTATCTTATTTCCTCCCTAAATTTGCCACAGGAACATCCACCGTTCAACAAGAGCATCCAAGGTTTCTTTTTTCAGAAGGTCATGCCTGTGGGAAGGATGGTTTTGGTTATGTAGTGTTTGTATTTAAGTTACATTTTCAACTGGAAATTTACTCTGTACTTAAGCTTTGCAGATATAGCAGTGTTAGCAAGAGTGTGAAAGAAATCACCTCTTGAGGAAAAAAAAAGCAAATATCCGAGTGTAAACATGATTTTGTTGCCTTTATTTAGGCATGTGTGAATAAATGAAGTTCCATATGGGATGAGCTAAACTAAACAGGCTTGTTATTAGCAAAACTTTTGAAGCACATGCTCTGTTCACAACTCAGCTCAAGGCAAAAAATTAAGGAAGGCTAATTTCCTCTTCCTTGCTTAAAAAATCCATACAACCATTTGTTTGTGTCTTGCCACACATTCTCATAAGGAAATTAATTTTGGAGGTATTCTTAAAAACATTGTCAAAATCATGGAATCCTAGAATGGTTTGGGTTGAAAGGGATCTTAGAGCTCATCCAGTTCCAACCCTCTGCTGTCAGCAGCGACATCTTCCACTAGACCAGGTTGCTTAGAAATATACCGTAATCCTTTCTTAGGGCATTTAAATCTCTTGTTCCATGTGAAGCAAGTGTTACCTTAGGTTATTATAGCTATAACCAAAACATGAAAAATCAGCTGTGCTTGGGTTGGCTGTATTGGAGTTTTCAATATGTGAAGCAGGAGGTTCCCAGGGCTTGCTAATACTGCAGGCATTTTCTCTTTATTTGCTGTTTCAGTACTGCTGGCAGCATACTGCACAACTAAGAACTTTTTCCCTGTATGTCCCTTTTTCCTTTTCCCTGTATGTCCCTTCTGTGTGCATAAAAATCAGGTTGTTCTGTTGATTTCATTTCTTAGATTAAGCCTTCTTCTTAGGTTTCTTGTCACAGTTCTGACATTTCCTGCGGAAGTTTTAAGTGATTTGGCACTTTTTACCATTGTACAATTTATAGCTCATCTTCCAGTGAACAAATGTTGATTAATAACTCTTGGCATTAGAAGAAACTCACAGCTTTTGCTTGTTTTCAGTAGTTTGGTAAACTGAGGGAAGGTCTTGACAACCTTCATTTGGTTTGATTAGTAGCTGATTGACTATTTTTGTATCTTTCTCAGCTTTCTGTCTGTTGGACCAAGAATAATATAGAAAGCAGGTTGTGCTTGTCTGAAACATCCATCCTGTACAGATCTGTTAAATCCCTCAGATGTTTGTTGTTGACTATTTCTTGAACAAATTCACTGCAAATCCCTTATCTAGCAAACACTGCTACATGGTGACTCATGGGTATGAAGATTCTCCAAGTCATAAAATATCTCTAGCCTACTCATCTGCAGGAAGGTATTTGCTTACACCTTCCAACAGAGCCCTTTTTCAATGCATAAAGTAGCATTAAGAAAAGTGCAAACCACAAACCAGTTGCTGGAGGGTAAGCACTCAGGAATAAGCTAACTCTCCTACTTTTACAGGAACAGTCATGATGTTTTCCTTACTGAGTTGTTGGTCATCATTAAGGAAAAGATGCTTTTATTAGGGCAAAACGTTCAAGAAACTAAGTTACAGCGAAGTTTTAAATACTTTCAGGGCCTTGCTGTCATTTGGACTGGAAGCAGAATCTAGCAAGAACTTTTCCTATTGAATCTCCACTTCCAGCCGTCCCTTCTTTACAGGCCTTTTTATTCAAAAAAACCATTGAGCACGGATGAATTCCTGGACTTCCTCCTGCTGCAAAATTCTGAGACTAGTGGCAAATAACACCTTCCTTTTATTTCTTACACTTACTCATTCTCAGTTCAACAAGACACTATGTGTTGAAGTTAGGTGTTGGTAAAAGTGCCAGAAAGCATTTTGCAAGTTGGTTTCTCAATCAAGCAGCCAGGGCTTGAGTGGTGCCAACAAAGCCCATGTGCAGAGGATGGATACTTCCACTGGGCTTGGTTCTAGCATTAGGCTTTGTATGCTCACCCATTCCTTGCCAAACAGTCACTTTAGCTTGGTGCAAGTCTTTGTAAAGCATAGATTTTAGGAAAGACTACATGGCAAATTAAGAACAAAATCTTGCTCCCAGCATTTTGTAGAGATTAGATGGGATACAAAAACATCAACATGTATTGAAGATCTATGTTTCTATTGTTCTACACCTCTGTCCCCACAGCCCAGGAGCTTCATATGGCTCTGTCACAGCCTCATTTGCTATACTGTTGGCTCCTATGTTGTTTGATTGAGACTGAAAACTTACTGTAGTAATCAACTGTCAGCAGGTAACGGGATCCTCTGAGTTAAGAAACAGCAGCCACCAACTCCTGCTGTGCTCTGTCGGGTGCATCAGGAGTCACTGTCAAGCTCCTTGAGTTCTGCTTCTGGTGTTTTGAATGAAGGAAACAGTCTCTAAAAAATGTGGATCATTCTTGCTGGGGAAATGCTGTGCATTTCCCTGTGTGTACAGTTGAGAGGTCTCCTGAGTCACCTTCTTCAGAGCCACTGAAGTATTTTACTTGTAATGACGTGATATTCTGTTTCTATAGTATGTACTCTAGAGTTAACGTTGATTCTTCCTTTCCAAAGTCTTTGGTAGTCAAGAATATTTCATGGTTCTAGAAGTCAACCAGGTTTCCTAAATTTCCCTAAAGGACTGATTGTCCTAAAAGATTCATTATCTCATTGGTGTAGTTTTGTTTTTATTTCTAGTAGGCACTGAGAAGTATTAGGGAAATATCTGTTTGTGTTTCTCCAAATGTTAGGGTTTTTTTCAGCCTTCTATAATGGTATTTTCTCTCATATATGTGAGATAAAATATGTTCTATTTGTTTTTTCACTCCATGAATCATTTAAATCATGGCCTTCATAGATCTGAGATATTTCTGTCATCCACAATTATTTCCTTTCCCTGCTTGAGCAGAAATGTTGCTATAGGGATGTTTGTGCCCTCCTCTGCACTCACATAGCTTCTGCCTGTAACAGGGCAGTTCTCCCTGCTGCCAGCAAGTTGTATACTTCTAGTGGTGTTTAAAGGGTTGTGGTATGCTTTAAGATTTTGGGAGGTCTTGCTGTGAGATCTACCGTATTTAAACAAATCCTGGGAGGTTGTTACTGTCTGTACCGTGGTTTGCACGTCTTTTTGACAAAATGGTGCTTTTAAATGTTTTACTGAGATTGAGTTTCATGTTATATTCTCTTGCTCTTATAAATAACACAGATCTTTCTTGTGTTTTATTTTTACTGTTGCTGTAAATTAGGATATTACAATTATGATAAAGACTCTTCCCTGTATCTTTTTATTGGCTTCTCTCTTGTGAACATGATATACTAAAGGGCACACTCTGAAGTATTGCCTAATGAGGAGTACTGAACAAACCTAACTTGCTTTTTAGTAGGTCCAGTTGCTGAAGCCACTAGCTGGATTGATTCCAGTTTTGGATGGGATGTGTACTTGCCAGCAGCTGGGATAACTAGACTGTGGTGGCCCCACCTTATTTGTGCTTGTTGAGTCCTGGTCATCCTGGGGAAGGGCTGTATTTCTGTTACTACTGCATTTACATTAAGATTTCTCCACATTTCCAGTCAAATGTACACTTGCTGTAAAGTTCCTTTTCCATCTTGAGCCCACAGATAATAGTAGTCAGGAGGGTGAATACAAAGCATTAAAGTTGGGAAAGCTTGGTCTTCCAGTGCTTTGCACCTTGAAGCATATACACACAGCTTTTCCTGATTTATTTCTGCTGTTAGATTCATGTGCTACAGGGATTCACAGTCATGAGAATTTTTAGCAAGTTTCTCCCAGTGCAGGTGTTGACAGCATCTCTGGTTATTCTACTTTTGATACTTGGTTCCTTTGGGTTCAGCATTTGTGTCTATAGGAAGGTTGGCACATGTTTAGAGTGATGGTGTTTGTCTTCCCAATTAGCCATTACACAGGATGGAGCCCTGCTGTCCTGGAGATGGCTGAACACCTGCCTCCTCATGGGAAGTGGTGAATGAATTTTTTCTTGTTTTGCGTTGCTTGTGCAGCTTTTGCTTTACCAGTTAAACTGCCTTTACCTCAAGCCATGAGTTTTCTCACTTGCACCCTTCCAGTTCTCTCCCCCTTCCCACCAGGGAAGAGTGAGTGAGAGGCTGTGTGGGGCTGAGTTACTGGCTGGGGTTAAAGCATGCCAGAAGTGGACAGTCTAGATTTTGAGGCCCAAGCAACAGCAACAAGAGAACAGAAGTGAGGAACTGGGGTGAAGACCCTGAGCAGCAGCAGCAGGGAATAATCATTCACATTATGGTTTTACCTACTCATAAAAGAAAAAAAAAAAAAAACCCAACAAAAAACCCCCAAAACCTCAACAAGTTTATGTTTTATAAATTGTATTTTTATAAACTGTGTTTATTCTCATTAAATAGTCCTGATAGCCCCAGTACTTGAGGACTGCGAGGGTAAGTTGTTTTGCATTAACTGAGGACCTCTCTGCATAGGTTGGGTTTTCCCCAGCCTGTGGGTGGCTGATGTTATAAAAATAACACAGAAATCTCTGCAGCTCATGTAAATCTTTATTGGGAAACATGAGGTAGAAGGAGAACACTTTGTTTTTCTTGGGTGTTCATCGGTTTTTTTTTCAAATGCACTTTGTGGACTCTGTATAGAAGAGGAATATGAACTCCTATGAGAAAGGAGTCCAACAGAGAGTTAGAGAGCAAGGAAGGAATAGTGGCCAGCTTCTTGGAGGGGTGATGAAGGGTTAGAGGAGACACCAATGGAGCAGCAGTGGAGAGGTGTGCATTATGTGCACATCCACAGATGTGAGGAATAAGACAATTGTGGGGGGACATGGGGACAGAGGCAGAGAAGGGAGTTAAAAAAGTCAACACTCTGAAAGTATGCTTGATGAATTAGGGGCTCTTTAGCTCCAACTTGGGGTGAGCATCTTGTGTGTCAGCACCATTGAAGACAGCTGGGTCCTTTCTTCTGGTGCTAACAACACCACAAAACAGTCCTCTTGCTCTTTTTAAATATCCTAATGCTATGCATTGTTGCCTGTGTTTAGATACCTTGCGGGCATATGGAACTCCAGAGGACAGGGTAAACTAAACAAGCCTTTATGTAAGGATAAATAAGGATTTTTAAGCCAACACTAATCACTGAAGAGTTCAAGTTAGCATTTACAGAAGAAAGCAGGGGTGGAATGAGAAAAGAACAGTGGGAATAAATATAACTCTAAGAAAAAGTCTTCCAAGAGGTGCATTCCTCAAATCCTCAAGAGGGACACTCCACTAACAGTGTGTTAACAAATTACAGTTGTGCACAGCAGTTGCATGAACACCATGAAAGGGTCCTTTCAGGAATGTGCCTTATCTGCTGAGGTCTAAACCATTCTGGTGGTGCTGGCTGTGCACTCGGAGCCCTGGAGTTGGGTGAGTGGTGCCGTTTCCCCCTCAGACGGCCAGGGGCCTGCCTCTCATTTTGCAGAAAAGCTGAGTGATAGCACAGAATCCACCATCAAATGGCTCCTAGTCTGGCCTTCAGTGCAACACAATACTTACCCTCTCCTGAAGCCCCAGAGCACATAGCTCATCCTGGCATCTAAACCCTGACTTCCACATCCACTTTTGCCAGAGTTGCTGCTACTGGGTCCCCATTCCCCTGGGAAAGACGAAGCTGCACCCTATGGCCTCCTACTCCCTACAGGGCTGGTGTTCTTCTCCACAGCACCTTCAAGACTCCAGCCTGGTTAGAAGCCACTCTTTGCCCTCACTTTGTTGCAGTCACAGATTCCCAAAGATGGCCCTCTGAAAAAATAATGTTTAGTTAATTAGCATCTCCCTAGAACACAAGGTCTGCAACAGCATGAAGAATCATTGCCTGCCTTTCCTTGCAGCATCCCCTTAAATCGAAAAGTCCCTGCCTGGAGCGTTATGGCTTCAGACTGCTCTACAGCTGTTGAGATCTCTGGGCATTCTTCTCTGCAGACAGGCAGAATTGCTCTTTTATAAAGCTTGGAAAACACATCATATTCTGTGGGAAAGAGGCAGGTTTGTAAAACAGAGAGGCTGTCATGAACTTCATCAAGATGAGGGATAACTTTGGCTGGAGGGACAGCGTTTCCCAAGGAGACCTGTTTATCTCACCAAGATTCTTTGTGCAGAGGCATTTGACAGCTGAGCAGGAGAGCTGACATCCTGCACCAGAGCCAGACTCTGTCCAGGCCCATATCCTGTCCCTGACAGAGGCCAGAAGGCTTCAGAAAAAAATGCATTTCCATCATGATGGGGAACAACTTCCTCATGTGATGAGTTTAATGCCAGTCCCAAACACTTGCTGGTTGATTTGGGGAAGAAACACAAGACTGATTATTCCTTTGCATTTTTTATTTAATCTCAGGTAATTCAATGGTAAATATTCTGAGCAAAATACAGCTCTGGCTGTATCTTGAATTGTTAATGAACTCTTTATCATGGAACTCCATTGCGGCAGCAGATTTCTTGGGTTGTTAAGCAGTCACAGCCCTCATAGCCTTTGCATTATAATTATACTTGATAACGAAAGATAAATTCAAAGGCAAAGGAGGATCTGGTACAAAGTCTGAGCTGTAATTTTAAAACTGTTTTGTACTACGGGCTATTAACATTTCTATTTTCTTTCTCCTTTCAGAGATCTTGCCTGATTATTCTTCATTGCATTAGATTTGAACTTCCTTTGTGTCTCTCTCAATGTTTATCTTCTTAAGAAATGCAGTTTATTATTTTCCATTTGTTTCTTTGTGCACTTAATGGCTTGGTGGTAAACTCTGACCATAGACAGAACAGCTTTGAGAGCAAGACCAGCACCTGGAAACTGAGACTCCTAATACTGAACACCAGAGAGATTGCACCGAAGTGTGGGATGTGCTCGTACTTACTCAATATAGCTCTTCTGCCATACGCAGGTCTCTTTTGTTAGCTAAAATTAACTGGCATGTGTTTCTGGCACTGTGCTGCTGCTGTTTCCAAAGTGACAGCCTCTTCTTCTGCATGCCCAGGAGATTACCTGAGAAAAGGTACTTTTCTAAATGCTGCCTCCCTGCCTTCCCCTGCCTGAGGAGGGCTCTTGCTGTGTCAGGTGCTGCCATACACCCTCTGAAACGACAAACTGCCATTCCCAGGGGCAGGAAGGAAAGAGCTTTTCCTGTCAAGTGCCTACTTGCTCATTATCAACTGGCAGAACACCAACCTCACTCTTGCTGGGTATAACACACCCACTGATGCTTGAAACACTACATCCTTCTAACCATCTCCCTGGATCATACTATAGCAGGTCACCTTTTATCTCTAATATGATGTACAAACCTCACATGGTTATAACCTGTATCTCTGATTTGTCCTTATTATTAATGGAGTAACTGCAGACAAACTGCTTTCTCTTCTCCAGCAAAAATCTGATTACTGTAAACATGCCACAAAGTTTAAAGGTATGTTAGTACTTTTCTGGCTAATTCTGCCTCCAAAATGCTAAGTGGGGTGATCGTGGCAGGAACCTGCAAACTTCCATTCAGGAGAACAAGCAATTTCTGGAGTGCTGTTTTCAACATGCATTGTCTAAGTTGCAATAAGAAGATCTATGACAGCACAGCAGTGCTCTTTAGATGCTTCAGTGTCACTGGGGTACTCAAAAGACCCACAGTCCCTGCAGGTGGTTTGGTATCCCAGATATTAATTTCAATAGTTTCTTATTTTCAAGACTACTTAAACTATGTTAGAAAGACATCAGCACAGAGTTTGTCACCTACATAATCCCAAGGACTACGCATGCAGATTTGCAGAATGCTGCTAGTACACCGTAAAAAAGGTTTATAATGAAAAATACAATAAAACTTATAATTTACACTGATATTTTTCTCATCAGTTGTTCATATCTCTATTTCTGTATCATTGGTCCCATTTTAGAGGAAATTCTGCTATATATGTGTTAAATAAGGCTAAATTTATCAGTTCAAACTTAAACAGCAGAAGTTTACATTAGATATAAGGAGGAAGTTCTTTATTGTAAAGGTGGTGAGGCACTGGAATGGGTTGCCCAGGGAAGCTGTGAATCATAGATTCATAGAATCATAGAATACTTAGGGTTGGAAATGACCTTAAGATCATCCAGTTCCAAGACCCCTGCCATGGGCAGGGACACCTCCCACTAAACCATGTCACCCAAGGCTATGTCCAACCCGGCCTTGAACACTGCC
>JAOEHY010047281.1:0-12516 GCA_025447955.1 Psilopsiagon aurifrons
CTTACCTTTATTCACTTATTCACTTAATAAATTTAATTTAGCATTTTTATCCAATTTTGAGCAATTCATTTATCACATGAAATACTTTCAAAACCACACTGTGATGATGTGATGATTGATTCTTAGTACCATAATTCGTTACTTCTCAACAAATACTGTACAAAACCGTGGGGGGGAGGGGGGGGGGGAGGAAGTGGAGATGTGGAAGAAAGAGAGAAAAGCTGTGCTTTCAAGATCCTGTATCTGTGCTTCATAGCAAATGAATGCATCCTGATACTTCTCTCTGTTGATGTCTGTGTTGCAAAAACATTTTTTCTTCCGGACAGTTACTTTGAGAATATGACCCCTTTCTGGGGGTCATATGCTTCTGGTTTGTGTATTGCATCAAGTGAACCAACCATCCCCCTTCCTAGATCCATTCACAGCCTCTCTGTTAATGTCTGCCACCTTTGAATGGTACTGAGTGGTTAAACCCTTTCTCCAATAACCTAAACACAGTAGGATCCATGACTTTTTAGTTAATAACTCATATATGCACATTTTTCTATGCCACTCCTCATGCTTTGTGAGGTTTTGCACACCTGCAAAGCTCTGTTATTTTCATTCAAATTCTGGTGAACTTTTTGTCCCCTTTTATATGACCATGTCTACAAAATAGAGGATAAATATCAGGACGTCAACATACTGTAACTTCTTTCTATACTTCTAGCTTTTATTGTCTTGCCACTCTGTTTTGTTCATGTTCTCCCATCTTATACAAAAGTCTCTGGAGTAGGAAATGCCCTTTTAACTTCATGTTTATTGAACAACTGGCATTCTGAAGCCCTGGCATATGGTAAGGATTTACAGGTATGGGTGCATTTAATAAAAGAAACATTACCTGTGTAGCTTAGCCTGGTGTGAAATTGGACTTGTTACTATTAAGGCTATGTAAAGGGACCTATGATCAATCAAAGATCTCTGAAAATCCAGTTGACATACATTCATATTTTCACCTAATATACTTTAGTATCATGTAATCTGAAGAGGTGGCCAGTTGCAGTTTGCGTAGAAAAAAGAATTAAATGCAGTCTTTCATCACAGAAACTGAGCCAACTGCTTAGTGTTGGCTGTATATGGACACCTTAACCAGCGGGCTTCCTTGGAAGTACCTTGTGATATCACAATGATGAGAAGCTGTCTGTTACCATTCTAATATTCTGATTGTTCAGGAGAGTTATTCCTGAATTACAGCCATGAAGCACTGGATTTTTCCTAGTCCTCTTGTAGCTACTGCAAAGATAGTGTGTCAAACACATCAGGCGACTTTGTATGCACACATGAAGACAAACTGCAGAAGTGCAGTGACTAGTCTATATTCTTCCAGTACTCAGAGAATCTTCTCTTGGGAATAGACACACAGGATTTCAGGTACTAGTTTGCTTTTCTTTTTCATTGTCTGAATTCAAGGTATCCTAGAACATGGCAGATTGGTACTGCTTGTATCAAATATGTACAAAAGGAGACGTATTAGGATATCCCCAGATTACGCTTGTTTAGATGAAACTTGGTAGCCTACTAACACAGTATAATGTATACATTATTCATAGTGTATGTTGTAGTTAATAAAATCATTTTGGTGCCAAAAATAACATCTGTTGACTCTCCAAAACAGTAAATGATACTTTTCAATTAGCCTTGTAACTTGTCCAAATGGGTAACAGCACATAGTTATAGCACCTGGGCTAAGCTAATGCATTCAGCAACTGATCTGAACGGCAGAGAAACCTGCATTTCTTAGCCTGCTGGGAGAAATTAGTTAGGTTTATAGTGCTTTAACATTCTTAAATCAGATCACAATATTTACAACTCAGTATCATTACAGCTGCAGTCAAAACTCTAAGTAAAATCATGGTAAACTGGGAATGTCTTAGCAAAGTGTCTTGCTTGGACTAAGAGTTTTAGGGGCAAGATTCACTTTTTGCTTGCTTTTTCCCTCTATCAGCACAAGAGACTGCAATTTATAACCTCTTTTCTTAATTTGTATTGATAATCTATAGAGATTTATCTCCTTTCTTGGATATGGTGTTTTCAACATCCTCTTTGGGGAATAGTATTTTAAATATGGTTACAGGTTTGACACATGCAAGATTAGGCTGCTGAGACCATATATTTAGCCATACTGACATAAATAGGTATTCCCCTACCACCCAGTTCTTATTTTTCCTGGTTGGCAGTTTGCGCTGTAAAAAATACTGTTGGAAAAAGTTTTGCACAGTAAAAGGATTTTGCTGTGGTTTCATTAAGCATTATAACAAAGTTACAAACTAGAAAACTACAAAGATAAATGAATTTTAAAATAGTTTGAGGATTTATGATGAGCATGTACACCTTTCAGAAGGCCTTGGGCACTAATAAGCCCCAGTGTTTACCCTCTAACTAGATTAAATTCATTTCCACTAGAACTCAGCAGATGTAGCAGCCATGGGCTGTTTTTCATTCCCAAGGGGTACTTTCTCCTTGATAGAAACTCCAGATACCCTTTTGCTTTTCACCATCTAATCAGAGAGCAATCAGGAAGGTGACAATAAAACTGGGAGCTTACAGTAAACACAAGTTAAAAAAGGAGGAAGAAGTTAAAATACCCATGGCTTAAAGCAGTTTCTTAATGTACTTCCTCCCTTAGGAGAAAAACAAAATATACAACCCTGAAAAACAAAAGACAGTTTGAAAAGTTGAAGCTGAATAGTGGAATAGAATGTTTCAAGAGAGATCTGTTATTGTAAAAGGGAACTAAATTGTCAAAATGAAATTGGAAGTGAGGAGGGGTGGCAGATTTAGTAGTCGGAATCAAGAGGTTCTTTCCTGTTTTCCAGGAATACACTGAAATTTATCACTTTCAAAAAAGCTGCACAACAATAAAACCTAAACTGTAGATGCAGCACTAGAGGAATCCTACAGTCAATGATCAGGAGAAAACTGATCAGGTAAATTAGTGGGATTTTTTTGAATGAACTGTAATTCCTTGCTATAAGTAGTTTTCCAGCTGCTTTGATGTGCAGCTGCAAAGATTCTGCTTTGGTTAGTTACTAGGATAGGTCACATTCCAGGGCTTCCTATTGTAATGCACTTCTAAGGACTGTTTATTGGAAGCTCATGGATGAAAATTGCTGATTGTAAAAACTGGTTGTAATGTGATGACTAAAGGAACAGACATGCTTGTTTGAAAGTACTGGAGTCAATTTATTTGAAATTGGTCCCTGAATTGTGTAGTTTAGGATACATACAAAGATGACTGATTCTACTGCTGTGGCAGTAGTTTTACCTACCACCCTTCCAAACTTTCTAAACATGTAGGATGCAAGGATAGTTCTACAGCAAGAAACCCCCATGTTCTAGAGCTTATGTTCTTCTGAACAAAATAGGGATTTTTTTTTTTTTCATTAGTACTCTCTTCATAACTTTTTAAGGAAACCTGTATTACAATAATGTATTAAGAAACAGCAAGGCTGAGGCTGTGGAAGGCCCCTGCTTGACGAACCTTCAATTCCATACTATTTAAAATAAGGAGATGGTGTCTTTAGGATCCCTAATACCATATATAAGGCCATGCAGGCAGACAGGGTTATAGTATTTTATCATATCTTGAAGTGACTCTCCGGGGTGCGCCTGTTGGAATCCAACACTGCAGGATCCCTATTGTGAGGGATGCACTATGGAATGCTTCTCCCTATCCCCGCTGCGCCAGCCAGAGCAGGATTTGCTCCATAATTATGAAAAAGGATGCATATTTCACTGTGCAGATGTTCAAATGATGTGCTTGCTTTCTTCTGTTTAAAGAGAAATAAACTTTTTTGCATTATCACAGTGAACACCAGGCACAGCTTGCACAGGATTTCTGTTTAACATCTTATTGAATGTTGTTACCATGTCACCCAAAAATACTTTGGAAGATGATATCTTTATGCAGCTGACAAGCTATAAATTTTCTCTCAGGCAGCTCTGTAAATGTGTGATCTTCCCAAGAGCTTTTCATTTTAAGCAAATGTGCAAAATAATCAAAACAAGCATGGATTTATTTGTAACTACCAAAGAGATTTTATATTTAACCTTGGACTTACTTTGGTGTATACACTTAATCTTGAATGAATCAAGACTTAGAGTTTTTAAAAAGAGGACGTTTCACCTTAGCCAGGGAGCTGTCCTCTCCACACCACCGAGAGAACTGAAACAAAAAAAAACGACCTCCAAACCCAAACAATGAAACAATAACAGGAATTAAACCCAAATATCTTTAGTAGGGAAAATTACAGTGATATTATTGATGGTCAGTGTCACCATGCTAATTGGGATGGCAAACCTGTTCTTGTCACATTACATTCTTTGAATTATCCTGCTGCAAACCAGGCTGTGTTGGTTTTGGTTTTTTTTCTCCTCTTGAGTTGAGGGATAACACATATAATGACCTCACTGAATAAACAGAAGCCTGTGACTTGAAAGCTTTCCTGTGCAGCACTAGCTAGGGAGACGGCTGGAAACTAGAGTTGCTACAATGGTAAATGATATTGCAGTAGGAAGTAAAAAACATGTGCACAGTATGAAATAGGCATTGAAATCAAAGAACATTATAAAGCCTCAAGATTTCTGGGAACTCAGGTGTGGAAACCAGAATGCTGTCTTTTGTAATTTTACCTCTTCACTGGTAAATAAGAAGCATCTGGGATAATGCATGTAACCACATTTCTTTGTGGCAGACAGCTTCTTCAATGAGGTGCCCCCTCCAATGCTATAATCCTCATTACACTCCCAGTGTCTGCTCAGACCAACTCCCAGTACCATTAACATGAATGTTGCATGCCAAAGGATACCTGATAACAAATATCCTTACTTTGTACTGTTCCCAGAACACCTAAGGTAAGGTGTTTGTAATGTAATCAGCCAGTATGTGATTTGCTGATGCATTTCTCATCACAAGCATTTGTTGACAGTGATAATGATTTTAAAATGAATTTAAACATAAATAGGAATATGGCTGAAGCAGACCCTTACTGCACTTGCTGCATTTATGTCATGGTGACCACCAGGACTGTACTGAAAAATTACTAGCAAGAAGAAAAATGAAAACTCCCCAATTACCCTTTATTTAAAGCTGAATGCAAACCTTGTTTCTTTCTCCAAGCTTCCCCGCAGTAGTGCTCTCATTCTTACTGATTCATGCAGAAAATGAAAATCAGGAGACTTTTTGTCCCAGCTTGTATGGACAGAGGAAGGAGAGAGTATGAAAAAAGGGTGGAAGCATGACCATTTTCTTTTGAGGTGTTTGCAAAATGCCTCTTTTCTGGCAAATGTTTGCTACTGTGCTCAGTCACGGGCCTGACTGAGTAGTAGAGTCAATGTGTAAAGGCTGAGCAGAGGAACAATGAAACATTCATGTGTAATGAGAGATCTACAACAGTAAGAACTGGCAGATGTGGCAGGATCTGAGCAAGGTGTTAATCATGTGCCTCAGGAAATTGGTTGCCAGTACAGAAATGGGGATTAGTGTGAGTTTTCTCATCCGAAAACTTGAAAAGCAGCCATGAGCCTCTGCCAGAGGTATTTCACAAAGGCAAAAAAAAGGTTATTTAATCAAGAAAGGTGATGCCACCCTCCTTTTTCCTCCAATATGTTCAAGGCAACTATTTAATAAATAATTAGGCTTATGCCAAAGACATACTTACATCCCACAGGGGTCTCCTCCTGATTTTAAGAAGGCTCAAAATGTTTGTTGTTGGCCTAAACCATGAGTAGCAATACAATGGAGCAAACTGTAAGAATTTAGATAAGAACTACCTATAAAGTGCGTGGTATAGGACTATGTTTGTATACCTCTGGGAAAACTAACTTGTTTGCGCCAGCTACAGGTGTTTGCATTCACTATTTGCTGTTTGTTTCTGTAAGAAACCAAAGATCTGCTAAGTCTGGTTCAGAACTTTACATGTTTGGGGTTTAGCTCACACCTCATTATCTGTGTATACAGATTATCTGTCAAAATAATACTGATCTAGTTATAATGTCTGACTTAAAAAAAAGGATGACTTATTACTTGATATTGTTTCTAATTATCTACCACTGTCCAGGAATGTTGTTCTTCAGGGCATGGTGTAAGACAAATTTCTTCTACCCAGACACAACCTGTCAAAAGAAATCCTCCAAAACCACCTTCTTATTCTGTTCAACCTTACAGACATGCAGATTTCAAACCTGGAAAAGTTATTATATGTGTTTCACAGTACTTTAAAATATTTTCTTTATATCATAATTGCTAAGTTGTCAAGTAGCTGTGAATTTATTTCTGTAGAGTATCATGTGCTACATGTCCACAGAATCTTTCCAGTGTTATACCATTTCAATGTCATATAATTACACACATCTAATTTTTTACTAAGGAGTTACATGAAGACCGCATATTTACATAGTGAGAAATGGATAATTCAGGAGATTTTAATTGGTTCTAAAGGTTTTTAAATTTAGTTAGTTAGAATCTAAACCAGGCCAGGACTGACTGGAATTGTATTTTGCCTAATGGCTAGTTGTGGATTCTTGCAAAATAACAAGCTTCTCCTTGGATTCATACTGATTCTCAGGAGGACAGGGCTTGTGCCAGCTCTTTCCACTGCTAATAGTATACTACTTCCATCTTGAAAATCAGAGCTTGCTCTAAAACAGAATTTAGATAATTATTTCACCTGAACTGGCAGACAGCCACTTGCTTCCCTCCAAAACTGCAAGGTAATAATTGCCTAGAAATATGCTGACCATAAGTATTTATGCGGAGATCCATGGCCTATCAGATAGATAGCCTACAACTGCTTGACAGGTTATTTGAAAGTATTTTCTAAATAATTGCTACATCCAGAAAAAATACGTGCAACCTAATCCTGTGATTCCTGTATGCTGGGATATCTGCAAAGTATCAAGATGCTGGCTGCTATCAGGAAGAAGGAAGCTAGAGAAGAAGGCAAGTCTTATATTAACTTCTATAGTGCTTCAGAAGAGTTAATAGATTGGGTATTACCTAAAATCTCCAGTTCTGGAGCTGCTTTTGTAATATATTTTAATATGTTCGTATGATTTAAAGAGTACCAAGGCACCTATTCCTGCCCAGAATAACTTTTAAAAACTAATTTAGCATCTTTTTCACTTCAAAAAGATTCTTTTTGTCTCCCCAACATTGTTCATTACTAAACTAAAAATTCTTCTGTCTTCCTAATCTTTCTATAAAACCTGCCTTCTACTGCTTCTTTCAATTGTAAGTTCTTGAGAAATCCTGAAAAAGAACATAAGCAGTAAATACATCAAATGCATGATTTTTTTTTAAAAAAGTTTCTTCATAAAACAATTGTTATCAGTTAAAATAGTCAATTATGATCATTAGGAAATACAGAATATAAGCCTCGTATTCGTCCAAGCTGTCTTTCTTTGAAGTGTTTCAAGCTCTTGCTACAGAGCTGCACTATAATTAATAATAGGCTATAATATACAGGTTTTGTAAGTATATCCAGTAAAGTCGATCGGTACATCAGGACTATCAAATCCAAGCAGTCTAATGTAACACTAGCTTCAAAATGAAATATTTATTATTTTAAATACTAAGTTTTTGGTTCTATTTATTTGCCTTCTGAAACTATAGCTTTTACTTTTGAAGGTCTTGTTTGTTCACTTTTTTAGAGGGAATCTCTTGAATGCTGCAAATGCTAGAAGTAGAAAAAATATCCCCAAGCCTTTTGTCATCAAAAGTGTTTATCAATAAAATTACTGGAGCTAGCAATCCTGTATATGATGATGCTTTGCAGGTTAAGTGGGATTATCACACACATTTCAGAGAATCTTTTTACTTTCTTACAAGCTTGGTTTAATTCAACAGCTTATATAAGAACTTCAGCGTATCCCAAAATGCTTTCCTGTAGAGCGCTTCTTACATCAGAATTTTGTTGCCATATAAATGTGCGGTCCAAGCATATGAAACAGCTATTGATGCCTATCTGAAAAAGTAAGATTGTTTTTTAATGAACTGCTTTAACTAGTTGTTCTGTTTTTCACTTTCTTGCTGTTAGAAAGCCTTGAAATAAACTGGAAAGAGAGATGTTTAGCAGCCTAGGCAGTGAAGAATATAGATTAAAAAAGCCAAACTCATCCTACTGCAGGATCAGCAGAGATCAGCAACTGCTCTTCTACCTTCATATCACTAATTGCCCTGGACGTCCCAGACAAACTTTTGAAAGTCTGCCAGCTTCCTTCCTGTGATACTGGAAAACTGTGGGCAGCAAAAATCATTAGTACTGCGTCCAAAGTGCTAGGATGTACGGGGAAGACATTGCCTGGATAGAAAACCATAGAGTTAAAAATATTTTTATTTATATTTTGATAAATAGAATGCATCATTTTGCATGCAAAGAATAGCTTTTTTTCTTGTAAACTCATGCTGGTTTTAGTACTTTGAGGAATGATATCTTAAGTGCCCCTTTGTAATTTGCATAATCACTAATTTGTAGTTAGTGTACTGTGTTACCTTCAGGTACTTTGTTTACCCAAGTCTCAAAATAAGTGTGTTTTTTTGGACACGTATCAAACTTTCTTAAGGGCTTAATGTTCTCATTTTCACAGAATCATGGAATAATAGAATAGTTAGGGTTGGAAAGGACCTTAAGATCATCTAGTTCCAACCCCATTGCCATGGGCAGGGATACTTCCCACTAAACCGTATCACCCAAGGCTCTATCCAACCCAACCTTGAACAGCATCAGCAATGGAGCCTTCATCACTTCCCTGGGAAACCCATTCCAGTGCCTCACCACCCTATCAGTAAAGACCTTCTTCCTTATATTCAATCTAAACTTCTCCTGTTTAAGTTTGAATCCGTTACCCCTTGTCCCATCACTACCATCCCTAATGAAGAGTCCCTTCCCAGCATCCTTATAGGCCCCCTTCAGGTACTGGGAGGCTGCTATGAGGTCTCAACACAGCCTTCTCTTCTCCAGGCTGAACAGACCCAACTTTCTCATCCTATCTCCATACAGGAGGTGCTCCAGTCCCATGATCATCCTCATGGCCTCCCTCTGGACTTGTTCCAGCAGTTCCATGTCCTTTTTATGTTGAGGACACCAGAACTGCACACAATACTCCAAGTGAAGGTCTCACGAGAGCAGAGTAGAGGGGCAGGATCACCTCTTTCAACCTGCTGGTCACACTCCTTTTGATGCAGCCCAGGATGCAGTTGGCTTTCTGGGCTGCAAGAGCACACTGCTGGCTCATGTTCAGTTTCTCATTTTGACACAAAAAAAGCAGTTAAGATACTCAGAACTGGGTAAAAATTAATTGGTTTGGGTTTTGTTTGTTTTTGGATTTTTGCTTCTAGAGACGTTAAAGTGCTGTAAATAGAATTCATTTAAGCGTGTGTATTTTTGCTAGCTTTAATGTTGTTACAGACAAGCTTAGAAATTAGTTTATGTTTGGGTGCTTTGCTGAGGATCTATGCATTAAGCTACCAGGATCAAGTGCTACTGTGATCAGAAGCAGTATTTCTGCTCAAGAAACTAAATCCAGCCACAAGATTTAAGTATCCAGTTTATCCATTGGTAATCAGATTTCTACATCTCAAGAGAACGCTGCCATGAGTTGCTAACACTCTCTTCATTCTTGAAACAAAGAACACGTTTTACAGAAACACAAAATGTCACTAGTGACTTTGTCAAATATTACATCAACTCTATTACATCAATTTTATTCTTCAACTAAATGCAAATTAAATAATGGTGCTTCTAAGAATAAGAATACTGTCTAAAACTTCGAGAAGAAAAATATATTTTATTGCATCTTAATATGAAACTGAAGACTAGTAAGGAAATACAGTAATCTCATTGAACTATAGGACCCCATACGTACAACTTTTATCAATGGCAGTGGTATTATACACTTCTATAGTGACAGCAGGTACTTTTCCTAGTAAACAATGCATACAAAAGTAACACTGATAAATTAATAATTAGTAAAACTTGATTTTAAAAGGACTAACTTCAATTTGCAATTATTATATTGACAGATACTGCTAATTTTATGGTATGCCTGTAGAGTCAGCCTTTATTACTCAGCATTTAGGAGGGCCTCAGTTGGAGTTCTGTGCCCAGTTCCCAGAACAATAGTCAAAAAAGAATAAAAGGAGCAGTTGCAGAGTATGCAGAGAGAAAAGACAGGAATGATGAGAGGACTTGCAGTGGTGACCTATAGATGGACAGAAGCTGATGTAATTTACTGAAGATTAAAGTCTTCCAAAATCAGGAAAGGGAAAAAAATGTTTTTGTGTTCACAGGAGTGTTTTAAGAATGGACTAAAATTATAGTGGGAGATTTAGATTATATATCATAGGGAGCAACAATGTAATGGTAAGGACAGACAAACACTACTTTCAGAGGATGGTTTAAAAATTTCTACTGCAGGAGGATTTTTATGATCATTTAGACCAACACCTATCAGGAGTAAGGAGAGCATAATTGATTCTACCTTGGAGCAGGAAGATTGATTAGATGATCTTTTAATGTGCCTTTGAGACCTTCTAACCCTCATTTCCTACAGTAACAAACCTTGTGCAGCCTTGCTGTGGGGTCTATCCCAGCCAAGCCCCTCTACTAACCTTAGAACCCATGGCTAAGTTCACCCCAGTGAACTCTTTTGTCTGCCAGCTGGAGAGTGCACATTGAAGATATGAAAGGGGTGATGGAGCAGTGTGTGTGTGCTGGGAAGCAGCTGCACTGGGTAGTCTCTCTGGAGCAGCAGCTACAAGCCAGGGTGCTACAAAGAGTTAAGGCATGTGGGCAAGGTGGAGGCATTGCAGAGGTGAGGCTGGCAGGAACATAGGAGTGAACTGAGAGGTACTTGTGAGAAGAGAGGAGAAAAAAACTCATTAAAAAATAGGCTCAATGACTTTCACTGCTCTAGGAACTAGTTTCTATTTAGTGAAAGGCAAACACTTAGTCATACTGACCATCCAGCAATGGGCTGATCTGAGCAGGGCTGTGAGACTGCCAACTTGCCTTTTTAGCAAGAAGTTTGCGTGTGTTTGCAGGATCAAGGCCTTAACTACAGAGACAGTTTGTAGAGACTACTGGAACTGATAAGCATTCTGGTTCTCTTATCTAAAAATACTGATAGAAGGTGTTTTTTTCACTGTTGTTGATAGGATACTGCCTTCTCTGAACTACTGAACAGAATTCCATTTGTTTAAAAATATATCAAACAATTGGCTCTATTCTGTACTAAAATCACAGGTGGCAAAAAAAAAACCCCTTCTTAATATTTATAAATATCCAGGACAAAAATAATTATAATGTATCTCCTTAAGTATTCCGGAAGTCAACCCAGCTATGGGTTGTCAATCCTTACCAACAAGGAGCATATACTGCTCCTCATGAATACTTAAAGGAAAAGGCTCAATAGCCTCTGCATAGCTACAAGGAGTGGAGAAAAAAAATTACGTGGAACGAAGTTGCTCCCATAGCTGTCATTCTTCAACAACAAATAATTCATATTATCAATACTTGGGAGGATTCCTAAATAATGGGTCTGATATCCACTGTACGGCAACACTACATGGATGTATTATTGAGAAGCTGCCTTAAAACTAATCCTCAAAAATCTCTGAATAAGAGCAGACTTGGCAGGTTCAACACAAGAATGTTACACAAAAAGAAATGCTTTCTGGTCATCAAAAGGAATGAGGATGATACTGAGAACCATCTGGATAACCAGTTAAACTAGCCAAGAAAATGCTTCAGTCATTCAAAATTGAAGTAAGATAGCAAATATGCATTTTTAAATATTTTACTGAAAATAAACAGTGGCTCTTCTCTGGCAAGCCTGAATAATTTCAGTAGATGTTCAGGGTCCTAATCCAACAAAGCATATGTAAACACAGCAGTAGCTATACTAATTTCACTCAGTTCATTGAAAGTTACATGCCCTAAATAAGGGCACTGCTGGACGGGGGCCTAACCTGAATTATGCAAAGTCTTTAAAGAGACTGGAGGAGGGGTTTGCTGTACGCAGTCCCTTAAAACCACCACCATGCCCCTCTGCTGGATGTTACCGGTCTCTGTAAGACCTCGTTTGGGGGCTTTTCAGTTTTCTTAAACAGAATTAAGAGCCCCCGTGTCAGGGAGCGCCCTATGGCGCCTCTGAGGCTTTGCCCCCACCAATGCTGCTGTGCCAACCAGCTCCTGCTCTGGGCGCAGGAGTGCTCCCGCCGCCGGGGCCCACCGGCTGCAGGCAGGCGAGGGACGCGCGTGCGGCTTCTCTGCGCTCGCTTGCTTGCTCTCTGGGCCGCGGGGCAGGCGGGTGGCAGTGGCGGGGCTGGGTAGCGGCGCAGGTATGAGACGGCCTCTCCCCGGGCCCGACAAGAGGGTGGAAGCACAGCGCGGCCCGAAGGCCCCCGGCAGCCGGGCGCCAGCCGCACAGCTGCCAAGCAGCCTTTGTTCGGCGGCCCGCGCCGCCCCAGGAGCGGGG